>VYZM01015026.1:788640-808196 GCA_013398915.1 Dromas ardeola | reverse complement strand
TTTTTTTTTCCCCCTTTTTTCCTAGAATCAGCTAGTAATTTATTGGTTGTTTTGCCATCTGTAGAAAAAGTGACAAAGCTAGGGAAGAATTTACCTTGAACTCCTTGGAGGAGAAACTTGGGAGTGTAGTTTGCATAATGGCAATCCTAGCATTCTGTTTGTGCTTTCAGTAATACCATATTGAGATTCCCTGCTCATATTGGTGGAAAAGGATAATGAAGTACATATTCATAGAGGTGAAACACAATGGAAATATGTATACTTGTGGCTTTCTACCTTCCATTAGGTTCCCCTTATAAGACTCATGGAAATTGCACATCTGTAATGAAAATGTGTACTGGAGGGGGTTAGAACCACCTTTTGTTTGGTAGCTGCTTGACTGGCATGTGAAATGCTATTTCTTTCCAGTATTTTTCTTTGACCATACACTTTTCTGTTCAGTATATCACTTGGCAGGGCTAAGAGTTGAAAAGTGAATGTTACATTCATTCTAACCATTTTAAAGAGTTCGCTTTGATATTTTAGCCACTTAAAACACCTGCTGTCAGAACAGTACAATTGATTTCAATTAACTTTGAATTTCTTCAATAAGATGACTCTTATAATAACTCCGGTAATCCCATGATGCCTCATTAGAAGAGCTGGCTATGATGATTATCCCTGTGATTTAGCAATTTTTTCCTTACAATGCCTTTGTCTATTCAGAAAAAGGAATTATGCCAACAATACCTTTTTATTTCACTTCTGGTTTTACACTAACAGTACTTGCTACCTGTTACACATTGTAAAATATCTAATTTATATTTGCAGCAAACAGGTATTTGTTCAGATGTACACGTTACTTTGGTAAGGAGACCTTTTCAAAGAAAATTTAGTTCTATGTAGGAACTCTACCTCTTGGAGTAAGAATTTGTTTTAATTTTTAGGAGACACTTGGACGGTTAAAAGTGGTGCTTCTGCAGGAGTCTTTGTCTAGAGCTCTGGTTTAATGGAACAAATTCTCCACTGGTTCATGACATGTGTGCAGCTCATCCAGAACAGTGTATCATGTCAGATGTTTATACCAGTTCATCTTGTTTCAGGGTCTGGTCCATGGACTCATTTTGCTTGTGGAAGAAAAGGGGAATATGTCTCCAAATGTCTCCTTTCCAGAGAAGGGGTTCTGAATGGTGATTTTAAATCACATTTCCAATGGGATACTGCATCACTCTAAACATTTCTGGTGTGTTCGAGTAGAGAAAATCCCTTTTCATCTCATTCCAGATTTGATTTTCAAGTTGAAAGCACGAAGGCGTATAAAGGCACGTTAATACAGAGTTACTTTTAACTTTTCCCTCTATGCCTTTCTCTTTGTGATCAAAGATAAAATATGCAGTATTTTTGTACTTGATTATAAAATGATATCTCCCTCTCCCTTCCGCCCCCCAAAACAAAATCTGAAGCATCAACACAATTTCTGATCAATAGAGTTAAAGGGTAGAAGTTTGCAAATCAATAGGACAAGGCCGTGGTAAATAGTGTATATGTGGCCATGATGTCAAAGAGGGCAATTTGTACATGCAGAGTAGTTGGAGGTAAAGGAAGTATAAAAATGGGCTGCAAGTTTAAGATAAGAACAAAGAAGAACAAAAAAAGAATTGGACTAATTGAAATGCAAATTTGTCTTTCTGCCATTAAAGTAGACAGTTATTTCAACCTAACAGACTCATATTTGGTCTATCCATTCCTTGCTGTTGAATCACCTTAAACACACTTCCCTTATATGCAAGTATATAAATGTATGTATATCCTTTTTTTTTTTTTTTTAAACTTAAGGTGGTACTACTCTTTTATTTGGAAATGTTCTTCTTGAGCCAAAGTGTACTTCCTTAAACATGCTTTCGCCACCCCCCCCTTTTTTTGAATCAGCTACTTATTGTTATGTAGTAGCAATTTCCAGAGTGTCATATGAAATTGCTGATGCGGCTTAGTTCTAGCTACAACCTGCGACTGCCAATAGTAAGCATCTATTGGAATCTAATATGTACCACAGGGTATTTTTGCACACGTACAGGCAGACCCTTCTGGTTAAAATACAGAGATAGTGGAAAAATAGGACGATGTATTTTCTTTTTTTTTAACCCATGGAGGAGTTAAATATATGTGCAAGTTTAAACTACAAAATTACCCTTTTGACTGAATGAAAGTAAACTAGAGAACTGGCCCTAAATGAGACTGCAGTAAAATCAAAACAGCAAGTATCTGGGAACTCCGTAGGTGTGACGGGTGATGTTAATTTGAGATTTTGAGAGGCAGCCTTATTTTCAGAGTTGGAATTTAGTCCTAAGAGCCTGAGTGTTGAGGCTGTGGCAAGAACAGTGTGTTCACCTGAAAGTTTGATTGCTTGCGTTTAATCAAGAGAAGCATACGATTGGTTTTGAAACAGAAGTTTAATCTATATAGTGTATAGGTCATTTTCCTTTCCACATTGATTTAACTTGATCGTGTTGGTACTTTGTGATGTAGCTTACCTCTTATCCAGGGAGAAGGAATGGAACAGCCTTTCTGTGCAAACACAGCTATTGATGACAAATCTTACAAGGTTACAGAAAGTGAAAATGTATATTACATTTTGATTAACAAGAGTCAAGTGAGAATCATTGATACTTTTGACATGCAGCAGAGATTAACCTGCATTTTCTGTAATTTTCCATTTTTCTAAAGCGCTTTGAATCAGCTAGGATTGCCTAAAGATTTATTGGTTAACTAAAGCTTTGCTAAAAATGAGAAAGATGACATTCTCAGAAAGGTACAGACTCGAGTGTCTCTGTGTATAAATGTGCTTGTGTATGTGTGTGTGTGTGTGCGCGCGCGCTTGGGTGTAAGCATAAGGTCTTTCTCTTTGATATCATTCAGGCAGAAAGCCAATATGCGCATGTAAATGAGCCTGAAAATGTAATTAAAAATATATACATACTGGGGACTGTGATACAGAATTTAATATGAGATGCAGGTTACAAAGTGACAAGTAACATTTCCTATACAATCACTGATACTAACTCTAATCTGTGATTTATGCATCTTATGTGTTATTAAGTGCCAAACAGATAAATGCTGAAATTATTTCCTTAGGTATAATTTCAACACAATGAGCGAATGTAAAGTACGGCTTGCTCATTCTTTTCCCCTCAACCAAAACAAAAGTCAAAATACACCTACCATGAAAATGTTACTACGGAGACTAAAAGTATTTTATATAGGGTCAGATAAAGACCTCTTTGATAACATATCTTTCCTGGCAATAAAATGTGATAAAATAGACTTAGTTGTGTTGTTAATATATTAAGATCAAGGAAATTCTGCAAATCGTTAACACACATCTTGGAACTCATACAGATGGAAAAAGGTAAAGATTGCCAGGTAAAAGACATAAATAATTTTAGCCTTTATTTCAGTGTAGATAACAAAGGCTTGCACCTAAAAGCTTACATGGGAGGCATCTCAGAAACTCCAAACTTTAGGCAAGAAACCAGTTTTCTTAGCCTGAAAGTATTTTCTAAAAGTTAGGTTAGAGTGCTGGGTGCAGAACCTGACATTTCTGCTCTCCATCTTGGGAAGAAGCTACTTGGAAAAGCTTTATTTTGCATTTAAAGATACAAGTGGAATCCAGATGTATTTATATCAACAGCTCCGTAGCCCATAAATATATACACCCTAAGCCAGTGCCTTATTTACGTTATTTTATTAACATTCTTTGCTGAGTGGGTTTGAATGGAGCACAATCTCTCATATAGAGGATCTAATTATAAACACAAGGGACAGAACCAAATAAGCAGTCTTTAAAGGAAAAGAGTCTGGCAGCTTTGTTTAAAGTGTCCTTTAATGAACTTCTTTAGCAGCTTGTATCTTAGCAACACATTTTATTACATACCAGTGCGGGAGAAGCAGTTTGCAGATGGAGTTGCACACAGTAATTTATTTCCCCCTTTTTTTTTTCCCTTTTTTTTCCCCCTACTTCTCTGTGGTGACTCAACTGGAATGTGCAGGGTAGCTTTTCTAACACTGATAGCTCACTCGAAATCCCTGATTGGTTCATTTGTATCTGTTCTGTTTTGTTAGTTGATGAAAAAGGCATTTAGTATGGTAAATGCATAGTGATTTTGCTTGCTCTTAGAAATTCAGATATGACTGTTTTGAATAGGCATGGATTTAAATTAAAAACAACCCAAGCTTCTTTCAATGCACTTTTTTCCTTGTATGTGTTCCACTCAGCGCTTGTCCTCGTTGCACACACAGACGAGTTTCCAGATTTGTAGATTATTTACTCTCCACTGTTACATGGGATTGTTTTAATCTATCGTCTTTTGCTCCTCTGAAACTAATTGGAATATAGCAGTGACAGGAACATTTGCAATCCTTTTTCTTCTTAGACAAAACCTGGCACTTAAGTTGCAAATATATAAAAAAATAACTTGTTTTAAAAGCAATTGAAATACTGCACTACTGTCGCTCCTTCAAATGACCTATAGTACTTACCTTTGTTGAAAGAAATACGTTTTTGTTCTCTCCATTACTAATTGCAGACCAAGTTCTGCTTGTATGTTTATAGTGAAAAAGTCCGTGAGTAGCTTTTTTCAGTAGGGTCTGTTGGGGAATGCAATACTAGTGAAGATGTGTCTGAGCAATAGAATCTAGACTTCATTATTTTTTTCTTATAAATTAAAGGGAAAAAATGCCTTTTATGAGCAAACTAAATACCATTCATCTCAATTTACATTTTCTGCTGGCTAGGCAGGTGTAAATGCAGAAATATATTTCCCTGGAGTTCACTGGAGTTACCCAGAGTTTGCAGTGGTGTGATAAAAATCAGAATCTGTCCAAAGGGAGAAAAGCAGGTGAGGAGAGGAGAGGGTGGATGAAGGCAGTCCAGAGTGTTAGGAGAACCCACAGAAGATGGAGATCGTTGGCTTAAAGATACTGCTCTTGGGGAAGGTTTCATTAAACTTCCGTTAACAGCGAATATGTTAAGAGTTGATATTAAAAAGACAAACACCCATCAGTTTCATAAAGTCCATTGATATTTGCGAGTAGACAGGAGATGGTTTTTGAAAGAGATGGAATTGTTTATTTGCTTAACATTAGTTAAATTTAAGTGTAGTTCCATTAACTGGCAAACTGTCACATTTCGTGAGTCCCTAGTTCAAAAAGAAGTTTCTTTTCACTCCAAAATATGGATTTGACTCCAGTTTTCTATTTTCAGTATGTCAGGTGAGAGTCTGCCTGTTGTTCCCTTTGGATCTGCAATATCTCTGCCTTATGAGAAGCATGAAAGAAGTCCTTTGAATTTTAAAAACAGAAAGTGCACTACAAACGGAGGATTAAAAGACACAGTCCCATCTACCTTTAAAACGCTGTGATATTAGACCCAAAGCAGAAGGATGTCCTCTGAAGGCAAAAGTGATTAAGTTGCCATGTGATTAACTTATTTTTTATTTTTGCAATTCAGTCCACTGTTTATTAACTTAAATTGGAGTGAAAAAACTCTAAGCTGGGGGAATGCATCAGAATCTTGCACAATCACCAGGATTAATGATGACAGCCTGAACTGTCGAACAAGCTAAATCATGAAATTCGCAATATTGCTAGACAAAGGGGTTATGTGTTTTTCTGCAGCTGTATTGGCCATAACAGAAGGGACCAGCAGTTTCTGGTACAATTCATGTCCTGTCATAAGAAATAGTATTTACGCTATGCACAACATTTGAAGACCATGTCTCAGGGTTACTTCTTTAATGTGGTAGTGCATGGAATATTTAAGTGCAGTGTAAAAGCAAAAGTCTTAACATACTTAGAAATTTCCTCTGCAAATGTTGTGGTAGCTAAGAACAAAATGAAGAACTTAATTATTTTCCAAAACATATAAGAAGCGGTTAGGAACCTGTGTATCAGATTGGCCAAAAGAGATCAACCAGCTAGAGCTGTTAATTTTTGCTTCAATAAAGAAAGAAAATACTGTTTTTTTCCAGAAGCATAAACATTTCCAGAAACTTCTTGAGCCCTCTGAGCACTAGCACTGCACCTCATTACAGAAGTACTTTTACTAAGGGAAAGTTAAAGGAACTTCCATCCCCAGATGAAGCAAAGACTCATTTATAAACAATGAGAGCAGGAACAATAGAAAGCTGAGTGCATTCTGCATGAATAATATAACTGAGGGTTGTGAAAAGCCTATGATTTTCATATACCAAACTCAGTGTGGGAGTGCAGTATTCAGCTGATTTTTTCGACGTTGGAGATTCATCCCTTCTCCCCCACACGTGTATGTGCAAACATACACATACAGAGGACTAGCACTGATGACTAAAGAGGGAAGTCATCAGCAGCTCCTGTGCAGTGATGTTGAGACTCGACTGTAAATTCATAAAACTCATGGAACTTAGGTTGAAATCTAGGCCAACACTTAGCTTTAATATATGCCTTAGGTAGGTGGAGGAAAGGCCGAAGACTTGTTTTAAGAACAGAGTTTGAGCGTCAGTCTGTATTCTTGGCTGTGAGTCTGATTTTGTTTGCATTCATGACTTTTTAAGTCAGAGAGCTTGCAAGGCCTTCAGTATGAACTCATATTTATGGCACCTTTAGATATATCATTTTTATTTACGAGACTAAATCTGGATTTAAGCTCTGGATTTCAGGCCTCCTGGTTGAAAAATATAGTTGATTATTTTCTCTTTTTTTTTTTTTCTTGTTTTCTTAATTAGAGTAATTCTTCTAAAGGTGCTGAACTGTAAGGTCTTTGGATCTGTGTCTGTCTTTGTCCTGTGTGCATTCAATGTTTGTCTTAATGAGATTCTCTTTCAGGACTCCCAGACCATAACGTAATGCAAACAGTGAGTAATAAATTGAAGGCAGTAGTAGGTGAAGTTTAGCCACACACAGTGGCAGAATAAACTTTCCCCCCCAAAAAAACCTTTCCCTCGTCTTTGAGTGTCTTTGCCAATTGTGTTGCAAATCTAGAGCAAGCAAGCTGGAATTTTCCTGGCTAAGGCTGGCTGAGGTGGTCCATTCCATCCACTATTACGGGTTTGCTATCCTATAAAGATGTTCATAGTTTTATAGAAAATAATATATATAGTTATTTTCTTAAAGTTGAATTGTTGTTTTTTTTTGCAGTTCAGTCCCTGGTTGCTCTTTGAAATTGCCACCTATTAAACTGAGTGCTGTCAAATGGTAATGATGGATTTTGTTACATGATCCAATGTCCTGAAAGCTGGAATCCACTAATGTTTTTCCTGAAGATCTTTCTACGGTGTGGCACCTTTTTATTCTACTAGTGTTAGATGGGCACGGTGGTGAGCAAAAGCTTTGTCCATAATTACAATTTCTGATAGTCTTCCATTTTTCTTCACCATTTGAAAAAAAAAATAAAAGAAGGAAAAGATATGACATCAGTCAGGTTAAGATTTTGTGGTTTTGTTGGGTTCAGTTGAGTTGTGACTGTTGATACTTCCTGAGCATCTGGGCCAGGTGGACATAACTTCCCCCACTATCCCCAAACTACTCTTTATTAAAAAAATGTCCTAAATTGGCCAACCACTGATAAAATGTTTGACTTGATCCCTAAAATTTTTGCTCTTTCTTTAAGCTAGTTTCAACTGAAGCCACTGTTAATTTGCTGATGGTCTTTCTCTAAAGACTGTGGCTAAACCTTCAGATTTTGGTGTGACTTGCAGTTATTTCTTTAAAAAAAAAAAGCTTTAAAAATACTCTTCCAGAACAAAGTCCAAACAATAACAAGCTGAAAATTACTACATATTTATTTAACAATTCACTATTGCTTAAAAAAGATCTTTTGGTCATCAGATACATTCATCAGCTGGGCTGTTGCAACCTATCATGTAAATATATAAATTTTTTAAAATGCATAGTTCTCACCAGACTAGACACATACGTGACCTGAGGTTTATTAAAATGCAGATTCTTGACACATCTGAGCTCAGAGCTTTTATAGTCTGTTGGGTTATGATCTACTGAAGGAGTTTTACCTTCCCAGCTTAAGGATCCATTAGGTAGGAGAAATTCCTCTAAGTCCTTACACTATTTTCAACTTAGAAAGGCTTGAAATTAGCATTAATAGAATACTGGACTTTCATGGCAATTTGGTTTGATATGCTGAATGTGCAATGAATCAGTCTTAAACAAAAATTATTTGATTGCTTTACAGGCCTATCCAATGTTACTCTGGGAGAACTGTCTGCTGTCTAGACTAAGAGCATCCAAAATTTTTTTTAGTGGAAATGGCTTAGAAGGAGAGATAGACACAGAGATTTATGTTTCAAGGGACAGATTCTGCCAAACTCAAGGATTTGGGCATAAGCACCCTTCATATTTTAAGGAGAAAAAAATCCCCTCCACCTGGCAGAAGAAGTTTCCAGACTGTATGGACATCAAAACACCCAAAGAGCTTGAGAAACAGGAGTAAGAGACAATATCTAGAACAAAGGGAGTAAAGTTTAAGTTTATGGGTTCTTTGTGAACACAAGAGGGAGGCCCCAGTATTGGGATGGGAACTCAAGAGGGATAGGTAAAAGTTTGAGATGGGAAGATGATTGTCTTTCCCAGTTCTCGGCAAAGGGGAAGCTGAGGAACTTCTGTGGAGCAACTGCTAGCGGGCAGGTTGTGACTGTATGTATACCTGTAGCTGGCATAGGTCTGAGCAATTTCCTCTTCCTACATTTCCTTCTTTCCCGGAAGAAACAGAAGCTAACATTTTAAGACTAATTAGCTAATGATGATAGACAGAAATTCTGTTCTGCAAGTTTGATGCTAGATGAGGAGTTAAGATGAGGATTGATGCTCCTATGCACACTTTTCAGTCTTAACTCTGTTTATTTGCGTGAAGTTGATGCATTCTTGCATGGAACAAGCTTTTGCTGAATATGTACCCAGGAAATGTGGGGGAGATGACTTTTAATGTGACTAGTGGTTGTAATTGTCAAAATGCTGTGCATTTTTATTTCTTAAGGCTAAAATACTCCCTTCTTTTTTTTTAATTACCAGCTGGAGCTGTGATTGATATTCTCTACCGGAGTATCATTACTAGCCTTTCTATATTCAGATGTCCACATCAAAATGTTTCATTAATCCTCTAGTTAGAGTTATGATGTCTTTGCTCAATGTAGTAATTTAAAGCTAAATAATTTCATTTGAACTTATTCTGAACTCCCAGAATGGCTGAGTTGGTTTTCTTACCTGTGTACCAAGACGATCTAGCAAAATGCATGAGGCACCCCCTCTTTCTTTTTGTTTATGTAGGTAAATCTACCTCAGCTTTCATTGAGCAAGTAAGAAAATACATCAGTGTTGTCTGAGAGATGTTAGCATCTGATGCTATCACTTGCCATGACTAAGATGATATGTTTGTAGTATGGGTATTGATATTGCTCTCTGAGTAGTGGAAGTAATTGCACAGTGAAAACTGAACTTCTGCTAGTCACTGGTAGTTGTGCTGGCTCCCTATCTTTACTTCATGGCCTTGGCCCCTTCACCCTGAAGGATTTTTAGGTTGAAACATAAAAACATACTTTCTTGCAGTAAGATCCTGTTTTCTTTAGTCTCTTGGGTTTTGTAGGAAGGTGGTTGCTATGCCCATGTCAGCGAGTAGTGCAGTGCAATGCAAAGAGATCTGGAGTGCATAACAGTTGGTGCTGAGGACCTGTTGGTGCTGAGGACACTGTACACATCCTGAGAGTTCAGGCTAGCCCTAGTCTGGTTCCGGGGACTGAGTGTCTGTTACTGCATGGAACAAGTTGTGTGCTCCAGAAGTGTACTCTTATATTGAGTTTAATCCAAAAGGAATCCACTTGGTCTACTCCAAGATGACTTTGTAATGCAAACCAAAGTAAAAGATCTGCTTTGAGCGGATCACTGGGTCATCTGCTTCGGAAGTGAATTCTTGATTTGGAAGTGGTAATTAACACAGCACTACTACAGCCCTTCTGTTCTCATAATGATGTCATAGGCCATGAACAGAGAGGTGGGACAAAGGCAGTTGACCTCCTTGTGAACATGGGTGTATCAACTGTATTCCTCTGTATTCTGCAGGCTGGAGGGAAAGGGAATGAAGAACCAACTCCTGATATTGTTTCCCACACTATTCTGAGGGCTAGACATGTTTTACATCCCTGAGCTCTTGGACATTTCAGGTCTCATGTAATTCTGGAATCCTACTTAAAGCTTTCATTTTTTTATTTCAGATGTAGTGTTGAGGGACATTGTTTAGTGGTGGACTTGGCAGTGCTAGGTTAACAGTTGGACTTGATGATCTTAAAGGTCCCTTGCAACCAAAATGATTCTATGATTCTATGTAAGACCTATCCCTCACTATGGCTGGGAACAGAGTCCCTCAAGGAGAAACTCTCTTCCATGGCACAGCAGTATTTTGGGTTGCAGTCTGCAATCAATTTTTCTATGTTAACAGAAGCTAGTGACCGTCAATTTTGTTACCTTGCTTGGATATAACATTAGAGGGACACTTTGGAACTCCTTACATTTCTTCAAGACAATATCACAAATTCATTTTTTCAGTAGGAAATATTGCCTTTCTTTTCCGATTCCTAATGTTTGTAGCATTATTTAGTACATGAGACCCAGGAAAATCAACGTGATTCATAAACATGTTTGGCTTAGTTTACTCTTAACATTTTGCTCACTATAGAACAGTATGCAAACACAATTGAAAGAAAGCATACGAGTGCCATTCTTTAATGTTAAATAATATTGGCTTTTATAGAACAAGGGAACAAATGAGTAGTCTTCCAATATTCCTTTTTAAAAAAAAAAAGTAGCATTCTTTTACCCAAAACTTTACCACTGCAGACCTTCGGTGCTACTAGGAGCTGTGTAAGCAGCCTAGTAGAGGACCAAAATGCCAATGGTGCTTCCTCTTACCAGACTGGGGACTGTATAGGTTGGGTTAGTTCTCACATGGACCTAATAGTATGAGAGTTGGGCCATAATGTAACTGACCACTCTTTTTCCCAGCAGGTCCTCAGATACCACAGGTATAGTTGAGTTTATACAATTCTTGCCTGACACACAGTCATGATTTCATGCTGTCAGGATGTTTTTCAATGGAGTGACACTCCTCCACAGTAATGAGTCTGCATAGAAACATATGACTACATCACACAATTAAATGGAGAACTGTGTATGCTAACAGATGAGTGTATAGTGGTGTGCTTAGTGTGTAACAAACATTTCTTTAAAACTTTGTGAGATATGTGGTGTGTAAAGGTAAATTATACAGTGGTCCTCTAACTGCAACTACAGTAGAAATGAAGGTTGGGTCTTGCGTTAGCTTCAAAGAAGTGACAAGAAGAATGACGTTCTGGAACAGCTTTCCAACAGAGAAAGTGGAAGCAAACAACAAGTCTCTTAATATCCAGGGGAATTTGTGACATGCAAATGCGTTGAGGAGCCTTGGCTGGCTGCAGGGGAAGAAAACACGTAGCAGCCACTTGTTCGTGAGCTATAATGTTTGAAACTATTTCTGCAGGATACAGAAAAAAATGTTAAGGGATGAAAGGGTAACTCAACATGTTAGCCAATCTTTATTTACTGCATAATGGGAGTCAGTTTCAGCTGTCAAATTTCCTGATGCACAGATCCTTTTGTCGTATTAAGAAACCGATTTCAAAATTATTTGCTGTTCTGGGTCTTACACCATCAGTCATAGGAGTGTCTTTTATAATAACTTGAATACAGAGTTTTTTCTAAAACAGAGGTTGCTGACTTAGTGTGTAGGACAGAGTTGGTATTCTCACAGTAAGTCAGAATGTTTCTGGTGCTTTGTTTTTCTTTGTGATTTTGGTATCTGGAAGAGCTGTGAAACATTTTTCTGGAGTGCGGTGTTGCAGTCAGACACAGGATGTTAAAGAGAGGACTCCCTGCACAGTCAGTGATGGGGGTGACAGTTTAAGTTCTGACACTGGTATTTCTTTTTTGCTGCCAGGAAGCACCAGAAGATGGCATGGTTTGTACAGATGCATGCTTCAAAGTGAATGAGTGAGCCTGTGGAACTGCTATTAATAATCTTGGATAGGGTGTTAAACACTGTCATAAAGAAAAACAGCAACATGCAGTATTTTAATCCTTATTTCTTCTTTCTGCTGGTAAGGAACGCCAGCGAAGTCCATCCTATCTGCCTATCTTTTTCTGAGTTTGGATGGCACAGAAAAGGGGAGGGAGAAGTGAAAAGAAAGCAAGTGTGATGTAATCTTGGTGCAACATACACAGAAAGGTCAGCCTGACAAAAAAAGGTATTGATGGTAACTGGACAAGACGGCACCTTCTCTCAAGAATTTTGACATAAAACTTTCTGTATCTCTTCTGTATCTGTCAGTTCAACCCTGAAAGGCACAGACTTGTCCCTCTCGCTTTCCCTTTTTCTCCCCTCAGTTCCCAGAAAAAATGCTGTAAGGAGCACAGGGTGTTAAGATACTATTTTACCATCTTAACTGAAGTGCCAGAGTCTGATAGCTTTGGAGATTCAGGGTGTAAAAGTATTTGTTTCAGCTTAACAATCCTAATGTCAGAAAAAGTGAGAATGTATTTTAAAAAGCTGTGTTTGTGGGATTCTGCAGTATTAGCAGGCTCTGCACGGCCTCCCGACATTTTCACTGGAGGACAGGAGGAGGCTTCCACACCTCACTCTGCTCCATTCCAGGTGCAGGGGTGCCTGCTGCCATCCAGGGGGAGGAGAGTTGGTGGAGCTTTGGCTCTTTGAGTCACCGTAGCCTGACCAATGCACATTATCATCTGCTTTTTACAAATAGAGACAGAAGTGTATTTGTTTTCTCCCATGGGAGAAAGAGGAGAACAGGAGAGGAACTGTGTACGATGTGAAGGGACAAGATGCTGTTAATTTCACTTTAATGAACTGAGCCAGCAGATAAACATGGTTTTTTTTGGCGTTGAAAAGCTCAAACTGCGAGGCTACTAAAAGGCAACAATGCATGTGGGCACATTTGAAAGGAAATTTTTCTTATACTCTGATATAGGAAAAAAAGGATTGCCTGTACTTTACTGCTGGACCCAAAGTTTACTTTCACACAGCTGAAACTGCACGTTATATAGTTTTTTACCAGTACTACTGAAAGTGTACTTCAGTGCAGCAGTTTGAGATTATGGACTAATTGGTTAATATTTCTCTAGCCTTCTGAAAGAACTACAAAAATGTAAAGAATTGTACAAATTCTTAGTTAAAAATTCATTAGTATGGATATGAATTTAGACAGGAGAAGAACCAGGTAAAACTACCTCCCCTACCGTAACTCTTTCAGCATGTGACATGCTGTGGCTGATAACCACTGCATTCTAAAATTCATAGAACTGTGTGGTTGCAGTTGATAGTACATAGCTGCTCTGATTTTTATTTTTTTGTCATTGGCTATCCAGAGACTGGTACTTCCTTTTTAAGGGCAGGTTGAGTTTAACTCTGTGACTTGGTCTTCTCTGAATTTTTGAGGCAGAGAGCTTGATACAGGGTCTGATTCTGATCTATGCCAGGAGTAACTCTACAGAAGTTGGTGGAGTGCTGTAATGTGGAAACTGCTTTTAGACTGACCACAATACTTACAGGGGTACTTGAAATTTGCTCTTTGCCATCCTGTAGGCCTGTTTCTGCAGATGGGACATTTGAACATACAGGGACATCTGGGGGATGGGTCATATTTTCTACTGGTTTAAAATTTTCTGAAATCACTACATTTACTCTAGTGGATTACTTGGCTCAGTATGAGTAAAGGTGGGATTTTAACAGAACTATCAGATAAGTGCACTCAGTTCACTTCATCTCTTCTGAGGTGCTGTCTTTCATTTTCTGGGGTAACTACTGTATTCTGATGCAGAGATACACAGAAGCACATTTTACTAAAGCAGGGTGTGTGTTTATTTTGCAAAGAGTCTGTGTGTATGTAGAAGTATAAAGAGACAGTGATTGCTTTACCTTGTTGACCACAGCCTTCAGGCATTGGATAATTATTTCAAACTTCTTTGCAGTAACTCATCTTAACCAGGATCTCAGACTATCTGTTAAGGATGCTGGAACTCCCTGGTGGCTGGCGTGTTAGAAAAGCTGCCTGTGTATTTTTACAGTCTGAAAGAGCTGAAGAAAGGTTTGCGTCAGGCTCTTTTTTTTTTTCTTTTTTTTTCTGGCTTTATTGGACTAGTTAGTAGTTAGAAGTAAACATTGTGTTGGATTGTTCTGGAATTTTATGTCTCTGCAGTATCATCTGAATCACTTTGCAGATGGGATGCCTCCAAGTATAAAGAGTCTATAGATAATGTAACAAAATGTAATCTTCAAACTGAAACTACGCGAACCACAGTGGGGAGAGGAAATGCTGTGCATGTATAAAGCTAACATTACAGGATTGCAGTCAGAAGTTTGTACGGAATACAGGGAATAGAGTTTTAAATGCAGTTCTGTATCTGTAGTTGCATTGCCTCTCCTGTATGCTCTTTGGTGTATTCCTTACAGCATAAGGAGTAGTACAGTTAAGTGCAGCTCTGCTCTGAGAAGTGTCAGTGTGTACAGCTAGACTTTTCTTGCTCAACAGATCTGCTTTTTGCTGTGCAGCTTAATGATGCAGCATTGGATTTTCAAAAGCTCTCGACAATGGCTTATACTATCTCTTGCTAAAGTCAATAGGAGTTTTACTATTGACTTCAGCTGAAGCAGACTAAGTGCTTCTACAGTGAGAGCTTTTGTTGAAACTTATCTGTAACTACAATCCTGTGTGTACGTTGTCCCAGAAGGGACTGATCACAGCAGCACCTCTGGTCCCTGTCCTCAAGCCTTTGATCAGTGAAGTTCCTGTCTCCAGTGTCTGCCTTAGTCCAGCATCTCCTGGGGTTTTCTGACTGGGAAGGGACAATAGACAGTAGGACTGATGCTCATTAAACTTCACTAAATTTGTAGGAACTGCTAAAGGAACGTGTTCAGAAGTTACTTTTTTCCCAATTACCTTTAACATGTTCTTCTTTCCTCTCCAGACTTAGTCGGTGTTGCTGTCACCAGTAGAGACTGGGCCAGATCCAAAGCCATTTCAAAGTCAATGGAAAGGTCCCTGGCATACAGCATGGATTCAGTTCCACTTCTTTAGCAGTTAGACTGGTTCTCACTGCCTTCAGCGGGCTATAGATCAGTCTTGCTGTCCTTGACAGCCGAGACAATACGGGTTTAAAATGGGGGAAATGTATTTACATTCACTCTTGGGAATCCACAAACATCTGAAAGGGTTTGGTTCAGATTAAGAAAACCCCCAATGCTAAAGCCAGAGGTTAAGCAGTGACCTGGAAAATTTCAGATAAAGGTAAAACACTGGTGCTGCAAAGCAAAGAGATTTCATCTGATTGGGAACCTGGAGTCAGAATTAATTCTGCAAACAGATGTTTCCAAGGCCAAGTTATGTATGTGTGGAAATGGAATTATAATAGGTGGTTTTTTGCTTCTTTAACAGACACTGCAGGAAGTTTTCTGTAATATCGCTGACCTTCAAAACACTTTAGAAACATGGCTTAGTTCAGTCAGGCTACCAAAATGGTGTGGGTCTCAACTCGCTGTGAATGCATAGCTGTGGTTATTTAGGCGTGGTGGTCCTATGGCATTTTTGCTCTTTTAAATATATTGTTCTGTTAGCATAAATGCTTTGGAAACTATGTTTTTGATGGTTTTGTGCCTTATCTGTGTGTTTAAGGAAGAGGCAAACTCTGATGCAAGGTTTCGCAGTGACAGGGGCATACGAAGGTGTTCTCAAATAATTAATTCTCTAGCGCCTGTTGAGAGATGGTCTATGGTGCCTGAACTTCAGTTAGGCCAAATACTGAACCTCATGTTTTTGTGAAGCTTGTTGGTAGCCTAATATCTTCAGGTTGTCTACCCTTCTGTCCAGTTTTGTTGAAATTGCACAATAGGTTCAAATTAACACACAGAGGGATTGTAATTTTTTCTGTATCACTTCCTTAGGAAATGAGCTTTAAAATAGTTTTATTAAATATTTCTGATATACATTCTTTTTTCTTTTTTAAAAAAAGCTCAGTCTTATGTAGGAGTTTCATCTGCCATCTGATGGGAATGGTGGACTTTTCGAGCTGAAAAGATGCCCTTGCTATAATTAGCTCAGTGTTCTTTTCTACTTAGCAAGTCATAAGAACCATCTTTTCACCCTTTTCAGCGCTAGTGAACAACATTTCTACTTTCCTGTTTATTTCAGTAGGCATCAGTGGCATTTAACTGTCCCCAGGAAGGGCTGAGAATCTTGTAGGTCAAGGCTTCAGCCAGGACATCTGCTCCAGGAGATGCTGACTGTGTTCCCGCTCCCTCTAATGAAAGTACAGCTTGGCTTTTGTTCTGTCTATGCTGTTTCCACCAAATTGTGCAGCTAAAACTGTATTTTGCATTTTGAATTGGAATTTGCACAGGGCAGTAAAATTTTAAAGTGGAACAACTTCTTAATTTCCTCTCTGGGGTCTAAGTAAGAGCCATTGGGGTAAGAGTGGCTATAGGAAACCTTTCAGATTGACTGGGCCAAGCACACAGCATTACTACCCTGCAGAGCTGCAAGCTGGCTTTGCTTCTTGGAGGAGGCCACTCTAAGAACTTCATGAATGAAGCAAAAGTTTTCTAGAACCTGTAGGACTTTGGTTTGGTGTCATTATTTAGGTGCAGTGTGATACGCCAGCCAAAGTTAAGGCACAGCTGTAATGTGCTGCAGATACAGGTCTAAAAGACTGTTCTTTAGAGAGTTTACTATCTTTGTCCTCTATCTAGCAACTAACTCTGAGTAAGGGCAGCAGAGCAGTTGACTACTGGGTGGCTAGGTAAAAGCGTAATTTACTTGTGACAGTGACAAAGAAAGGGAGGAACAAGAAGGTGCAGAAGGGCCCCAGATTTGACGTGACTTGGAAAGAATATTCTAGTAGCTGGCTCGTTGGCTCAGGTCCTTGGAGTTGTAAGATCCATTCCATGTTTTGGTGGCTTCTTCCTGTGTGTAATTTAGCCAGTCCCTTAAGGCACCTGAGCCTCCTTTCCCATTTTTAAAATGGAAGCAGCAGATAGCTCTTGTTTCAAATAATCACCATAGTATACTTTCAGAATAAATTCCTTCAAGATTGCTGAGTATCAGAATGCTGAGTAGTCCAATTGCAGTGTATAGCTATTTATACATATAAATGGTATAACTGTAATTTTGCCATGGTCATATAAATATCTGAATTCAGAGATATCTAAATATCTAAGCTCAAAGACATACAACACAGAAATCCCAGAGAAACTGAGAATGTTCTCTTTTTAAAATACAAAACAAAGCTCTTCTTCCCTTCAGAAGGTACAACCACACTGCTGTTCACTGGTTTGTTTCTGTCAACAGTCTTGAAATAAGATTTGAGGAGAGGTCTGAAAACCTGGTGGACTAATTCGGGCCAATATATTGTCAGATGCTCTTTGTATACTCATGCATAGACCAAGGGTCAGATAAAGCTAGGAGGAATGTTTTCATCGTATCGCAGACTCATTTGCTCTAGAAGCCCAAAAAGGAACCCTGTTTTCATGCAAATTACAGTTC
This sequence comes from Dromas ardeola, assembly GCA_013398915.1. Taxonomy (NCBI): domain Eukaryota; kingdom Metazoa; phylum Chordata; class Aves; order Charadriiformes; family Dromadidae; genus Dromas; species Dromas ardeola. Next base: position 790,593 of record VYZM01015026.1, on the reverse strand, counting down.
TTGCTGTCACTGACATTAGTGGCAAGACTTCATTTTCAGCAACTGCCCAATTATCAGAAGTGTTCACATTTTTGCGTGCTATTTTAAGTGAGAATGTGGCCACCTTTTACCTTGCCCTGGAATGAATCTCCTGCAGTGATGTGATGAGCTAGTTTAGGGAGCTGATTCAGCCAAAGCTAACCTTACTAAAAAATAAAGTTATTTGTTCCCCCTGGGCTATGGATTGGCTAGTAAAACTCCTGTGCAGGATTATGGCTGCCATTTGGCCCAAACTATTCTTTACGAAACAGAACTGGGCTGTGATGTTTTGCGGCAGGTGTCACACAGACCAACAATGTCACATGTAATGTAATAGCAGCTTTGTTACAACCAGAAAACACGTGGCATGCCCGTTATTTTACTGATAGGTTTGCAGTGCGCCACAGGGTGGATTAATCCCATGGACCTGTCATATAAAATTTTTCCATTTGGTTGCTTTCTTTCACACAATGTTCTGTAGCAGTTAACTAAAGACTATTTATAACCGTGTTAGTAACAAATACTAAATTATGCTTCAATTTTTACATGAATAATCACAAAAAAAATTAACTGAGGCATATTATCCATATTCTGTCTCCTAGAAATAGAGATTTTCATGTATACATTGGTGCAATCAGTGTCGTAATTTACAGTTGCATAGACTTTCAAGAAGTCATGCAAAACCCATGGGGTATCTATTGATGCTAGAGTTTTAGCTGGAAATCTGATAGAGCTGACAGATGTGTACTGTGCAAGCTCTTGTTCCTTCCTGCACAGTTTCTTTGTACTCACTCATCTCTGAACTCCCAGGCACAGCATTGGTTTCTTCTCAAAGTCAGAATAGCTCCAGTTCCTAAACACACCTTAGGTTAAATTCATTTCTGATGTAGCTTGTGATCCTCTACCAGAGAAAATTTGATTTTTTTTTTTCTCTGATTTACATTGTTGAAAGGTTCCCTACTGAATTTTTTGAATCTTAACTGTGCATAGTTAGGTGCTGTTAAGATACAGAGTCTATGTAAAAAACATGCATTGTCTGGAAGTTATGTGATTTGCTGAAGTGTAATACTCGTCTCGTGGCTTGTTTCATAGAATTTATTTGATTTTGGTGGGCTAGAGGCAAGGACTTCATGGCCAAACAGAGGTCCTGGTGAAGTTTTGTCTTTGCTTCTGTAGTTCTGGGATGAAGCTTTCCAGTAGGCACTGACCACACTTCCTAGTACCTCTCTGAGCTTCAGTTTCTTTCCAAGCATATTGTGCTGGTGATAGCACAAGGAATTGATTTTTCGGCTTCCTAGCTGGAACCAGCAGGTAAGTACAGGTGGCAGGTTGAGCTGTACACTCAAACTGACACTAACTTTGCTATTTAGAAAGCCTTTTAGATACACCCTGCATCTCTTCAAATGGATACTTAGACCACGTGTTGGAATTTAGGCACTCCAAAGTGCAGGATAGCCATAGTCACATCTGTCCACTGCCCCAGGTTTCTTCTTGTTCATGTCAAACATCAGGAAGAGGACGTGTGCCTCACACTCCTGTTGAACTGCAGGGAGGTGAGGATGTGTATTACCTCATAGGAAGCGCTTTACAGAACTGGTCTGCAGCTTGCCAGGCAATTTCTGCTCTCTGGTGTGCATGACTCTTGTATTTAGTGGACTGCCAGTGCCTCTTGCAGTACAGAGTCAGGCTTCCTCAGAGATTTCACATTGCAAAACAATTATTTTCAATGAATGTAGGGGAGAAAGGGGAGAATAGATACAGGCTGTGATCTTTAGGAATACTAAAGTCCTTATGAAATTCAATAAGGGCAAGTGTAGGGTGCTGCACCTGGGGAGAAATAACCCCATGCACCAGTACAGGTTGGGGGCTGACCTGCTCGAGAGCAGCTCGGTGGAAAGAGACCTGGGAGTCCTGGTGGACAACAGGATGACCATG
>VYZM01015026.1:772535-788115 GCA_013398915.1 Dromas ardeola | reverse complement strand
ACCAGAGGTCCCTTCCAACCCTAGGATTCTATGATTCTATGATTCTATAAAGTCTTCTAAAGCAGGTCAGATTTTTTTTCTATCTCTATTCAGCTAATTTTGGTCGTCTTGTCACAATTTTAAATCCCCTGATTACTGTTCACTTCAGTAGCCTCCAGGTGCATCTTCTTGTATGTGGAAAACTTGGCAGTTATGAATGTTTACTCCTAATGAGTTGCCTTTTGTGAAAGCGCATTGATTTCTAGATCAACATCACAATTTTAAATGGCCTTTGTAAACTCTGTTACAAGTAGCTGTTTGCAAAGTTCAAAGACTAAAAATTAATTAAAATCTGAGGCACTCTTCAGTATAAAATATTTAGTTGTTTTCTTTCTTCTTTGTTAGGAATGTCAAACGTTTGTGCTAAATTGGCAACTAATGGTAGCTGCAAGTTAAATTGGTTATTGCTTTTTAAGGTGCTGCTAAATATTCAGATAACAGTTCCACTGTTACAGTAGCTGTGGTCTTCTCTGCATTTGTAAAAATAGTGTCTAACTTTTTGGAGCAGGAGCTAAGTGACGTCACATTTACTGATGACAGCATTTTGAGGACATGTGTTTCTCTTGTGACACAATACAAAAAGTTGGCTGTTGGTTTTTCCTCAGAAACCTGTTGGCTATAGACATGGAATTGGTTGGATTTAGGTTGGGAGAAAGTCCTTAAAAAAACGGAAGGGTTTGAGAGTCTGATCTTTCAGGAACCTTAAAGATTTCCAAGGGCTGTTTTGGTACATTGGGGAATAAGCTCCAACCTTACTTCAGCATTAAGTGTGTCTGTGGCAATTTGTGCTATATGTTCTGCAGGACTGTGGGTGGAATAGTAACGTTCACTTCAGGTCAATAGCATCAGTACTCTGGAACTGCCTTTTTACCTGCCTGAAACTCCTTTCCAGGATGTGCAGATCTCTGGTACACATTAAAGTCCCCAGTAGGATGGTCACCTATTAAAAATGTGTAGAACGGTGCAACTTTTAAAGGAAGAAGTTCCATTAATTTTTTTCAGGGTGAAGGAAAATCATATATTTGCAAATGTAATTTCATTTCTGAAGACCACATTTTAATTATTTTTATTAAAAGAGCTTCCAGAAGCCTGTTAGGGGTCTCTCTGTGTTAACCCAGGCATAGAAATGCAGTAGAGAACATTTTCTATCTGAAGAGCTTTCAGTTTAGACAAAGACATGTTATAATCCCACCTCCACAGACAGGCAACTGAGGCACACAGGTATTTAGCAAGGCAGCCAAGGTTGCGCTGGAAAGTTTGCAACAAAGGTGGAAACTGAATCCAGGGTTTTTGTGTCTGTTTTATCAGTCTACCCACAACACTGCCCTGTCTTTCAATTAGCGCCTTCTACTTCTGAAATCAGAAGTTTCTTAATAGCTCCGTAGCAGAGTGGGTGTGTGGACATCCTCTAAAGGTGCTGCTCACCTGCACTTCTGCTGGGAGTGATCTGAGCCGTTCCCCTTCTTTGTGGGCAACAGCAGCAGTGGCTGTGTTAGGTTGAGAGGCAGTGCAGTACTGTGCAGGCATCTGCTCACCTGCGCTGGCTCTTAAACAAAAACATTCAGAGTGCCAAATAGTCTTCCTGATGGCATTTTCTACTACTTTTGTTGCAGTGTGAAATAAATGAAAAAAGCCACTGGCCTCTCCAGACAGAACAAAGCTTCATTTTTTATCCTTGCTGAAATGTTTATTTGAAAGCAGCATGGCAAGGTGGAATAGTTTGATTTGATTAGCAAGTCTAAATGTATTAGCAGCAAGACAGAAACTATATTACAATTAGTGATAATTAGTTGCACTGATTACTTCAGACTGCAATACTGTTTGACAGATGTTTTTCTGTGGTACGGTATTGAAATAGGAGGGTGCATTACCCTTGTGGTGGTTCTTAGCTTTCCTTCTGGTGATATCTTCGTCTTGTCATTTTTTGCTAATGAAGTCTCCACTGTGGATATTTTAGTTTGTGGCTTTGCAAATACAAATACTCTTTTTATAAAAAAAGTAAAGTTTAAACTGGGAAAATACATCTTAGTGGTGTGTCTTCTCATATTGATGCTTGACAGCCCAAGAGAAGGCCTCTCATTCTCCATGAAAGCAGTTACAGCCCAGCCCATCATCCGTGCTACTGCCAGTCAGCCCTGTCCTTAAAGTCTGATCCAAACCCCATTAAATATCACCAAGAGTCTCTCCTTTGACTACAGAAGACTTTGGATCAGATGCCTGCAGTCAGAGAGGAATCTAGCTTCGGCGTCCGTCCAGCCCTCGGTCTCTGTAAAACACAGTGGGGATGGCTGGCATTGTCAGGATTAGTAGTAAAAAGATACTTCTCGGGGTCGGATTAACTAGAGTAAAACCCTTCCTACCCACAGGTAGGAAATGACCTCTTCAGCTGGCTCACTCAGACCCACCTGTGCAGACAAACATGGAAACCAGATTGCCATTTTCAGACCGAGTAGCAAGCAGGGAGGAGAATAAGCATTCAGGAGCTATAGTTTATGTGTCTATAAACCACCTCATATTCACTGCTTTGTTAGTTACAAGGTCCGGAAACATTCCTGTGAATTACAGGTACCACTCCAAAGAGAATCACTTTTCAGATCAGGTGTCCTTTCTTGTAGACAGTTGCTCTATCAAACGCTGACTATGATTCCTGTGACACAATCATATTCTCTGATTTCCAGGAACCACATAGAGCTAACCCCGCTGGCTCAGCCTCATGATGATAAACATATTAGGCTCTGACAATCATTCTGTTTCTTAGGAATAAACTGATACAATTTTGGCTGTCTTGTTTTTGGTATATGAGCAATAATCCCATTATCAGTCATCCAGAATAAAGTGCATTTTGATATGTATTAATATAGACCCGTGCACTGTCTGTGATCTGTTTGGGGACAGATAAGCTAGAAATATGAATTTGTAAAAGCCAAATGTTTCTGAGTTTCTCCTAAATGTGCATCATGTGTTACTGTACATGTGTTTTGCTTGTTTCAAAACAGGGGTTTACAGACTCTACAAAGTACTTCTGTCAGTTGGAAGACATGGTAGGTCACAGCAAAAGGGATCATTTAAATGTGTAACAGTTACTTACTTATTAGTATAGTAGCAAAAGCCAGAGGTTGGGAATTGCCCATGAAAAACATTTGAAGATTTCTGGATGGCTAGCTCTGTAAGAAAGGCCTTGGTTGCTAATACTGCATGACCAGTCACTTCATGCCTATCAACTCTTTTAGAAATATGTGCGTATTTCCAGCCGGCTGAAGCTATGAGTCAAATTTTGATTAGAAAAAATAAAATTTAGACTCTGTCTTACCATTCTAGAGATGAGATGTTTACATCCTCTACCAATTAGGCTGGATTTCTGGATGTTTCATTTGGCAGATCGCCTGTCCTTTGTCACTCCTCTGATAACATTGAGCATTGAAGGATTTTCCTGTATTGTGACGTACAGGGGATTGTTCTGGGTGACTTGTACAGTTCTCCAGGTCTGTTGTTAGGTTGTGGTGTAAAATCAGGGTAACTGTACACCAAGTAAGGCGGTATCAGCTAACCTACAGTGTCAAGAAATGTTAGGAGAGATTTGTTTGCTGATTATTTTTTTTCTCCAATGGTGGGATCCTGCCTTTCTGCAAAGCTCTGAGCACCCTCAGTCGGCGCTTGCTGAATTCTCTGGCTGTGGGGCGTTTCACAGGGGAGCTCAGGACCTGGCAGGACTGAGCCCAGAGCTTGCGGCGAGCTGCAACAAGAGTGAAGTGCCAGCTCTGATCTTGTTTGAGGAGAAGACAATCACAGAGGTTGGAGGAAGCATACAAAATGTGAAATGAAATAACTTTGAGGAGTACATAAGAAACAGACAGTGTGGGAGCGTGCAGAAGGCAGGAATGTAGGAAGAAGGCTGGGTAGTTGCAAGCCTGATGGCAACTCTGCCACAATGCTCCCTCCTGCAATCAGTGTGTCTCCCTCTGTGCACCCTTCCCCAGTTGGGAGCCTTCCTTCAGGATTACAGAAGTTGTCCCACTTTTTGTCTTCCAACTTCCTTTAATAAAAAGACTTTGCTTTTACATTTCCCTTTCTTCCTCAGCTCTCCAAGCAATTAATAAGCACAAATTAATACCAAACTCCCCAAGCCCTTGTTGTAGATGATATTTGTCCCCCTTTCCTCGTTTCACAGATAAGTGAAGTAAAGGATGAGGCTAAAGTGTTGTGACGAAGGTCATGCTACGAGTTTGTGGCAGAGGTGGGAAGAGATCTCCTGACTTGTATGCAGATCCGTAGAGGCATTTTGCAGCTTTTAGCCCCTTGAAGCTTATAGATATGTTTATGGATCTGGGCCTTATTTCTAACAGCTGCACTGTCTTTGTGTATCTACCTAGTCAGCAGAAGAGACTTCATGAAATAGTTACGCTCATTGGGCTTTGCAGCTGTAGCAAACAGGAACTAGGCAGTATCTCTTTAAATTGTATATGAGCTTTCCTGCATGTTCCCAGTGCAAACAGAATACTTTTCTCCAGCTTGAGTCTTTACATGCTTACAGTTATCTGGTCGACATAATGAGTTGAAAGCCATCTGTGAATGCATGGTTTCCTTGGAGCATTTGTATGTAAACTACAACGTCATGACAGCAGCCCATAGAAAACTTCCTTTACTGGAATTGTAGGATGTGGCATATTTATTGGTCATCTGAAGCAGGAAGTTTAAATGAAGGAGAAAAAGGGTAGGTGGTATAAATCTTGTTATGAGGAGCTTCAAATATGAAAAAAATGGATTTGCAGAATTAAAGGTAACTTAAAATGAGGCATTAGAAAAGACATAAGGTAACCTTCTGGCTGTCTTGCTCTATCTGTCTTGATTTTAGCAGTGCACCTGCATAGGCCATTAAACTGATTGTCTCAGGATATATGCTCGGAGTAAACTACCTGATATTAATTTAAGAAGAGGTGACAATGGTATCATGCTGACAGTGTACATTTGTAGTGATCAACCCTGGCAACTGTTTCTTTGAAAACTCTGAAACATAAGAGCATGAATTTTCATTAATGAAAAAATATGTTATTAGAGGCATGCCTAAAAATGAAATTAGAGACAGCTGTATACCAAGATATTAAAAACTGTGGTTTTAAAAACATTACTTGGATTCTTGCACTGATCAGAACGTTGCATTAAGGGCCTGTAATGGGCCTACTGTACTCATTTCAGAAAGTGGTTAGAAAGACTGGAGAAACCAAATCAGCTCAGAGCCCAACTTCACAACTACACCTTTTCTTAGTTACTTGGCCAAATGACAGTCCCTCAGCCACTCAGGACAGTATCTTAAAAATCAAAATCTGAAGTTGAATTTGAATTTCATAGCTTGATTATGTGTATTAGTTTTTGTGTGTATATATATACATACACATTTTTTTACACATATATGTATGTAGTTTCAGCATGAGCATAGAGCTGCACACAGTGTTTGGCATCACTGCCAACTTTTAAGTCTTTGAAACTGACTAACAGAACATCCTTAAAAATAGAGGCCCCAACTGAGTTATTTTAAAATATGTAATTTTAAAATATAAAAGCTTTATTCTGCATCCCCAGTGATGCTTCTAAGAGTCTTTTGCCAAGAGGAAGTAAATGGATATGAGCATAGCAACCCCAGATAGCTGCTGTCTGAGACAACTAATCAAAAGCAAAACTCTGAACCCATCTAGACACAAACTGCTGTGGAATGTACAATGAAGCTTGCTTAAAAAAATACAGGGAATGGTTTTCCCTTTGCTAGTGTAGTTCAGTTGTAACAGAGTTAGTCACCATTTGTAACCATAATAGATAAAGTAATTTCACTGTTTTTTGAAGCTGGTAATGTTTCTTTAACTACAGTGTTACAGGTCATACAGACTTTTATACAGTTGGTCACCCTCAATAAATCAGTTTTTAAAAATCATTTGGCAGTTGTGGAATATATGACAAGTGTCTTATTAGATCTAATCTTTATATAAAACATATTTAGCGGTGTTCACTATATAATACTTGCCCTGTTAAATTTCAATTACTATCATAGTTTGGAAATACTGATTTAAAGTGCCCTTCTAGATGGAATGGAACGGTGCCTAGTATTTAAAAGAGCCATTTTTCTTTCTCTTCTACTTTCTAGTGTTGTTTGATACCCTGTGTCCTATGCTAGGTCACAGGAGGTGATATCACAAACTGAGTGAGCACAGACATAAGCTGCTTCAGCCAAGTGCGTTATGATGTCTGTGTGCAACTGTATTAGACAATTGAATGAGGCCTCTATTCAATGTAGGTTTGTCTATCTGCAAAAGAATAAAAACCTAGAAGTGTCTGAAGTTACCTCTTGGAGCAGGCATTTGCTGCTCTTCATGGATAGGGAATATTACACTGGTGATATGTTCTAGAGCTGGTTGCTGCTATGCTCAGGATTATGAAGCCAAAATAATTAGAAATGATGCAGTTGTGTTTTAGCACTGCAAACTTCCAAGTGTATGTCCAAAAGATTTGACTATATTAAACCACTTGCAAAATATAGCTGTGTTCTTATATACTGCACCTGAGCCATTGCTTTCTGGAAGTTGTGGGCTGGAAGCTTTTGCAAATTCCACCTCCTTTTCCAGGACAGCAAATCTGCTGGCCTGCCTTCCTAGGACAATGTAGCAACATAAAGCATCGCTGGCTTCAATATCCTCCTGAACCTCTTTAACTTTAATCGTGCAGCCTCCTGCCCTCTCTCGCGCTGTTTCCCAGTTATCTAGCAGGAGCAGGGGGTCACTTGGCTTCTCAGAATTTGATTAGTGCCATTGTTATGAATCATTCAGTTTGTTTGGTACCAGCAAAAGTGATCCAAGTAGCAATTTGCAAAATCTCATTTGGGATTTAACATCACTTTAAAAAAATTAATTAGTGCCACTGTTGAGGGCTCTCAACTTTGTACATTTATATTGATGAATTTAGTGCCAGTGAAAAGCAAGATAGAAACAATCCAGCCAAAACAAGTGTATGTTTCTGTGACACAGAGCCCATATTCTATTATAGACACCCAGTGCTGCAGTGCACACGCTCCTTCCTCTTCTGTTTCAATCTGACTGCCTTACTGTGTGCAGTTTTCTCTCTCAAGAGTGAGTTTCTAAAAATGGAAGCTGTAGTAACGTGCTGCTGTCAGTAATGGTAGGTGTTGCACGGGTGATCATGTGTCCATGATTTCTTTGTGGATGTAGTTTTATGTGATCCTACTATACATTAATTCACAGAACATTCCACTTCCTTTGTTCTGTAAGAAACTGAAGCTGCAAAAATCAACCTCATTTGTGACCAGAGTTTAGTTAATGCCAGCAGACAAGTTTGCCTCTGATGTAAGTTGGTGAATTTAACTTGGACATAAATTTGACACAACTCGTTCCAGTACTTCAAGATTTTAACAGTGGTACGGAACCTTTGCATGTTTAAGGCAGTTTTGCACTGCTTTCATTAAAGAAGTAATTGTGAGAATGTCATGGATAGAGTGACACACTTCACTTGTAGAGAGACGCAGCGATACATTTATTGATATAAAACAGTGATTTAACAAAGTTTGATAGTAAATGCAACTGTTTTAATAAGATTCAATGGCAATGCACACTTGGTTATTTACTGCATAGAGGACAGGGTCAGACAGAACTGTCAGGGAGACCCTCCCATTGAGTTGAGGTTGAGAAAGGACCCCCTTGCTTTCAGATCTCCTTCTCAGAGAGGAGTCTAGGTGTGGCTGGATCCAATCCTAGTCCCAGACTTGGTCAATGGTTTATGTCTAAAGGATTATATATGCAAAATCATTCCTTTATAGCACTTAGCTAAGATTTCAAAGTTTAACATGCTATAAAAACCCCACTTTCCATTCTCCCAGGCAGTAAGATGTTACTGTTTTACACACTGAGAGATTAATTGAGAGATTTTCAGGAATGCCCAACACTTTCCCCAGCTCTTGTCCCCTGGCCACTCTGGAAGATGAAGCTTTGTGGCAGAGGTGACCACAGCACCCCTTGTCTTGAGTCCCTCGGTAATGTCACAAAAGGTTAACCGATGTCAGTGGGCCATTGCTAAGGCACAGCTTGGAAGCTTTCATGCTCTGAAAATCTGCCAAAGTCCAATTGCGAGATCTTTTTGCAAAATAAGAACCTCCACTTCATCTTTGAGCATCTGGCTGATGACTGTGTGTACTGTCTCAGATTCTCCCTGGCAGCTTTGGTAGACATGATCTGGTAGCGGCCCATCCTCAAAGGGTCCTTGCACTAGCCTGCCTCCCTCCTGAATGAGCCCCGTGAGAAGGCCTCTGTTTGCCAGACACGTTGGAGTTTCAGCTCGGACTCTGCTTAATCATTGTTGAGTTAGGCAGCCACAAGATCATTTTCAGCTTTGTGGATGGGGCTCCCTCTGTTTTGAACGGTGCTTGTTTGCTGTGCCCCTTTTTATTCAGTCGGCTGTCAAGTTGGCATCTGCTGAGAAACCCTCTAATCTTGGCCGGTGTTGGTCAGCCATTTGCTCCGCGCTGCAATGAGAAGCTGCCTGCGTAGTGCACATGAAGCAATGTGCCAGTCTTTATCCTTGTCAGCGTTATGCAAATCCTCAGCACTGATGTTAATGCCAGTTTGGTTTTTATAGCCTGGTGACAGCAACAGCCCTCAATATTAAATACAAATATACGTACACAGTTACAGCAATGATTACTCTAGATGTTCAGCTAGTCATAATATTTGCACTTGGTGTGATAAGGAGCTTTGAATGATAATAGCACTATAGTAGAAGCTTGTTAAAGTGACAGTAACCCTGGTGTCATTATTGAGTGGTGCACTCACGCTTGCTTTCCTACAGCTTTCTGTCCCTCTCCATTTGCGTGTGTGTAATGTGTAGAAAGAGAAAGTGCTCTAGCTCAGCTTGAGGATGCTATGTGAAGTCCTCTAAACTTCTTTCAGAGTTTCATCTGCTCTAAGACAGCATTAAGACTTCAGAGTGATTGTAGTCGTTAGGAATCTTTTTCTACGTAAGTCTTGTTTCCTTAAAATAATCCAGTCCCGATGCAGGATAATCAAGTCCCAGTAGATGCTGCTTTTGTTTACTAACAGAAAAAAGGCTCACAGCCTCCATCCAGCTTCTTTAAATGGTACCACCAGTTGCAAAGGTGAGAAAGTAAGAGCTACGCTGTCATATCATGACAGCATTTTGTGTTTTGTGTTTCAGTTTTGGCTAAAGTTATAACATATCAGAAGAATAACAGCAACCATCCCAAACCCTGTGTCTTTTTCAAAATGCAGCCATGTAGACTGGCTTCTATTTTGGGAATTCCTGTGATCCCACAGCACAGTTGGGTCGGTAGGACCCAGGACACTTCCTCTGCTGTCAAGCGAATAGAGGCAAGCTGCCAGAATTTGTTGTCAGGGTCAGTGCTTGGGTGCAATTGCAGCCACGGATGTTATTCAGTAAACCTGAGCCAACGATCCACCTCCTCCCAAAGTCCCATTCCCCCTAGGCGTGGTGTGGTCAGAGTTCTCCTTGTGCTTTGAGATCTTTGTTGGCTTCCAGAATTCTTAATGTCTTGTTAATGCAGGGTTGTCTTCATGTGGTCACTGTTATGGCCAAGTGGGTCAGCACATCAATGCCCCTCTTCTAAGGGCTTTTCTGTGTACAGTGCTGTAAAAAGTTGGTCCATGCTTTACTTCGGGAACATTTGGCATATAATAATGTCTACTGGCCCTTGGAATTTTGGAAAGGGATGAAAAGAAATATGTTTCAGTGGCTGAAATATTTTAATAGCTATGCTATTGCATTGAGCTTCTGCCAGCAGCATGGTGTGAGGATGATCTGCACAATCTGCAGAAGCAGTCAGTTTTAGGACCCTCAGCTTTTGCAGTTGTGCAGCATTCTTGTATGCTGGTCACAAGGTTGACTGACTGCAGTGCTGGGCAAGAGAGGAAGGGGTGCATGTAGTGTAGGGTGGAGACAGGCTGGAGGGAGCTGGGGGCCACACATTGACTGGATAGTAGGCCTTCACTGCAACCCAAGCCAGATTTCATAAATCTGCATGCGTGCCTCATCTTGAAAGGGTAGATACTCGATGGTTTATAAAACTCAGGCCCTTTAATCTGTGTCAATTTTACACCCAAATAAAGACTCAGCAGGTAAACCTATATTATTGTGCCTAGATTTTGCCTCATCTAGCTTCTTGCTTGGCAGCCCATACAAGACTTGCAGCTTTCATGTATTTATTGCATGTAACAAGTCCTCATAAAAAGAGCCAAGTGAGGTCTACCCAGAGATCTGTCTTGCCAAAGCTTCAGCTTCCAGTCCTGACGAGTAATGATTTTGTAGAGAGAGCTCCTTGGAAAATGAATTTAGATATGTGCCTGGAAACATGTACATAACAAAAACAATACTAAAATTACATATTTATGTAAGCATATGAAAGACTGATAACTGAATAGTTGAGTTATTTACAAAAAAAAAAAAAAGAAAAGTGCCTTTTTATCTGATACCCAAGAGACCTCTCTGGTAAATAACAGGCACTTTTGAATTAGTCTTTAATTGGACTCATCTTCAGGAAAGCTCTCTGCCCATGAGCAGGAAAGCTCTCCCCGTGCATTACTAGAGTCCCGTAGAGCACCCAAGCTATTTGCCAGGTATTGTACCACCCATGTCCCCTCTGCGACAGCGGCCTCTCTGATGCTATTAAGAACAAGAGGGATGCAGGAATTACAAGTAACTGACTTATGGCAGAACAAACACTAATGAAAAAAAATCTAGTGATTTCAAATGGGTTTCTTGTTAAAGCTGATGTTCTACAAGTAATAATCACATTTGGAGCAGGCTGTATTGGCAGATAATGTGCCTTTAATGCCATTTTATGACTTCACCTTCTTTTCATCGTGAATAACTGAGATTAGAGCCCATTATTTGCCCAGGAAGCCCACAAAAGTCCCTAACTAAATGTAGTTACCTGAGTGTCCTCATCCAGGAGACAGGAGTCGCTTCTTTGAATCCATTTTGTTGAATATTTAATGTGTATTTTAATTCCAGTTCTTCTCTGTTTAATATGCAGTACTGCAGTTGCCATATATATTTAAGGTATGCTTCTTCTAAAAGATGGGAATAGCTCTTTTTTTTAATTGAGTTTCAATTTTGTTTTACTTTTGCAAAATTAATGGGCACTAGACAATTCATTTATGTTAAAAAAGAACATGTGAGGGTTTTGGACAATTTGTCAAAAGACAGAATATTCTGATTTGAGACTATCATTTGCATAGTTTGTTGTGAAATTTGAAAAACATGGAGTAGTTGAACTCCGAACCAGCAGATATTTCTTTTTCTAGGGTAAATTGAAATGAAACACTGACAATATACATATTTTATAGTCCTTTACCATCTTGAGTTTATGTGTACAGCTACTTTAATGCTAAAGGTTGTGGATGTCTATTAAATGTTATGAAGTTCAGTGTGTTCATGCAGATTAATTATGTTAGTATATGCTGTAAATTAATATATGCTGTAATCTTGTGCATATTTCAAAATCAGTAAAACATTGCAGGGGTGTTGTAATTATCCCAGAAATAGCTATTATGCATACACAGAAACAGAGTTAAAAGATTAAAGTTTGGAGGTGTATGAAGCATGTTTTAATATGGAATTGCAACATTTAGCCACATGAATGTTCTTAACTCTGCATTCAAGTAGTGTCTGGCCTTAACCATACAATTGGTCATACTACGATTTACTGTTTGTAGCACTAGTTTTGATTGATCTGGTTTGTTTCAAAACATGGGAGGGCTTTTGTCCTTTGCTTATTTTTATATTTGTGTTGTGCTATCACTTCAGGACAGAGTAAGGGTGACTTGATTTTCTATCATATAACATGCTAAAATGTACAAGGGAGCCTATTTTAACACAAATAATGGGAGCACAGAAATGGTACTTTCTTGTTGTTACTTTGTAAGTATTGTGGCAGTTCCTGTGAATGTAAGTCACAACTCAAGATCCTTTCTCCTGCTCTTTACAGAAATGCAGAACAAAAAGGATAGATCCAGCCCCAAGATCTTACAGCCTAAGTTACCTTAATTTATAATAAAAATTAGCGCACGGTGTTATTATGATCTGAAATAATGCAGTGAGGTACTTCTATAATGAACTGACTTCTAGACAAGTGTGATAATATATTTTTACATGAATAATAAAATGAATTTTAAATTAAGAAAAATGAACCATGTTCTTTGCGGTTGTGAAAATGCCAATACTGAAACTCCAGTAAAGTCTTAGGTATTCTGGAGTCTCTTGTCAAGGAGTAGTAGCTTGTCATGAAAACGCTGACTGGGAATTGTGCTGTGTGACTTTTTATCATGCTGTCTCTCCACTGGGGAGTTTGTACTCAGTGTGTACTACAGCAAGCTCTGGCTGGGTAAGCTTGGTTGAAATAGCGTGTTTTAAGCAAACAGAGCTTAACATCACGAACTTGTCCTGAGCACAATATTCATTAATACCTTTCTTGAATACGTTAGTAGTGGTTTAAAAGAGGTACTGCACGGGATGGGTGAGATTCAAAGCTTGGGGAAGCCAATCCTGTTGATTCCAGAAGTTTGCAGCTCACATCTTATGTTCAGACTTGTCATGTCTCTTGCTTAGAGAAGGGTCTCAACAGAATTTGCCTCTCGTTTCCCTTTCCCCTGCAGACAGACTGGACACCTCACTCAAGTGCAGCAGTGTACAGTGGCCAGTGTACTGCTCCAGGATCATCTGCACCAGATGCAGCATTTTAGTCATATTCATGCTTTGCTGGCTGGGGCAGGGGGTTGCAGAGCTGGGGAGAGCTTGAGACAGGAGTGCTGCTAGAAAATACACTGCCTGACAGATGTGCGTCTCTTAAGTGCTTGCTTCTCCCGGCACATGATTCAAGATTGTGCTGAAATCCAAGGGGTGATGTTCAGCTAGTTTTTGAAAGTATTTCTTGGCATTGCTCTGCTCCCATTATGATCAGAGCTGTAGGAACTGAAATGGATACCAGAATGCTGAGCTGGAGTGGAGAGTGGTGGTATCACCAGAGATACCAAGAGCTGTAGCTTCTCTTGCAAGATCAAAAAAATTGGGATCAGCTAGGAAACTAGAAGCATCACTGTTTCTCAGAGACCACAGCTCTTCAACATCCCTTGAAGATCTGTATCTCTTTGTTTACTGCTGCCTTTGTATCAAGCTTTTGGTTATTTCTGACATCTGTACATTGTCAGCTCAGTGATAACAGTCTGTATCTTTAATTATTACAGCATCTTTGTCAGTATGCGATATCCACAGTAGGTTTTCAATGACGTATTATTGTGTAAGTGCAAAAGGAAGTACGTCTCATTTTTGAAGTAATTACTTCTCTCCAGCAGGGAGAGAGATGTGTAAATTGTACTAGCAGATTAGGCTTAATGAGCCATTTGATGGGGGATGCTTTAACTTCTGGTGAGTCCTGAAGTGGTCAAGGAGTTGGACTAGCTGATCATTGTAGGTCCCTTCCAACTGAAAAGATTCCATTCCATCCTATCCTGTCCTGTCCTATCCTATCCTATCCTATCCTATCCTATCCTATCCTATCCTATCCTATCCTATCCTGTAGGTGTTGTTGAATAACCCCTTATTGTGTTAGGAGCCAGAGTAATAGAAGATGCTGATTTTCTTACACCTTTGCCAGAGGGGCCATGCTGAAATTTTGTGAGCAAAGCTCATGCTTGTCTTTGGCTTAAGATCTAGAAAATGTGAAAATAAATGTGTATTGTATGTATGTAAAAGGCAGGGCTCTCAAGTGGCTTCTTGAAAGAATACCACAGGCAAAACACAGTGCATTCCAACACTGTGTCCAGCTTCCGGTTTCTCATCTCTAACTGAGGGCAAATCATTACATGTCTGTGGCCTTAGTGTCCCCATCTGTTGTTGAGGATAGTCAAACTCTGCTTTAACGTGATAGTTAATGTGCAAATGCTTTGATATGCCTGTGTAGAAAAGTCTGCTATGTCACTTCCACCCAAGTTATTGCACATGCTATTTTCTCTTTAAATATGGGAGATACCTAGTATATCACAACTTTTTGTGGCCAGACCTTTTCTGTAGGTAGCAGAAGCAAGGCAATGAATGCTATCTTTTATACAAAAGAAGAGGAATAAAGGATGAAGAACAACATGTTGTGACCGGGAACTCTATCGGTACCCATTGAAATCTATTGATTGAAAGGGGAGCAAGATCATAGCACTTACGCTTTTATTAATGATACTGACAGTTTAGTATGAGTGGAGAATGGCTTGTAATTGGGTTTGGAACTGTTATTGATTATTGTCATTTTCAGTATCGATTATCTTAACGACTTGGAAAAAAAATAATACCGAGACTCCTCAGCAATGCAGAGCAGGGCCTCTTTTGCCTGCCTTTCTGCTGTTGCAGTAAAGATTAAGCTGCTGCTCATGATCACATGAAGTCCTGTCAGCCGTGTGGGTTGGGCTTTTAGTTTGATGATGCTGGCTGCAGTCTCCTCCTCCCGCGTGGGATCTTAGTGCATTGGCTGCCGTTCAAGGAAGGATACACCCATTCCTTTTCTGAACTCCTTTCTGATATAAATTTCTGAAGGAGATGGGGGCTAAATCCTTATGTCTTAGATGGAGAGCCAAGATTAATGGTAGTTATTTGTCAGCTGATAACCTCTGAAAAGAAAACATATTTGTCACCCACCCCTACAATCAATGTTGTATAAAGCCACGCATATAATGACTTGGAACAAATGAGAATATCCATGATATAAGCTAACAGAACTGAGGTACAAAATACACAGAACTCCTTTGAAGAGTCTCTGGGAGCCATCTGATGCCTCAAATAATCACCATCAGTCTATAGGAACAGGTGCTACACTAACATTAAACAGCTCCAAAGCTGCTGGATTTCAAAGGCCAGCAGTGCTGACCACTCAACGTATCTGTAAGATCAAGGTTATATAAAAATAGATTCTGGAGCAAAGGAAAGGTGCGCTTTAAAAATAGCAGAAATGTCTGAGTCGCTCTTCAGTTGTGGTGACGTGGCTCGTAAAGGAATTTTGTGGATGGCTGTTTCAGAGGAGAAAAAAAAACGGTGTGTTTCGGGTCTGCTGAGGTCACTGCACCTCTATCAGCACCCTGGGAGAGCAATGCTGCCTGTAGCAGAGGCTTTGGATTGTGGTGAGGTTTAGAGGGCATTCCAGTGACTGGGCAGTATCGTTCATTTGTCTCCTGCATTCAAAACAAAACAATAAGATTTCTGGGGAAGAAAAAAATTCCTCAAATGTCTGGGATTTTTTCTGAGCCTTTTGCAGCAAGGGCATTTTGCTGAAGTTGTGCCGAGTATTGAATTTTTGCCTAATGGAAGTTTCTTTGAACCCAAGAAAATAAAGTGTTTCCAACAAATAACAAGAGAGACAAAAGTATGCTATTTTTTCCCCTTGGTCAACTTCTGCTAGATCGTAAGGTTTTGGTTTTTTTCTACCATTTCTATTTTCATTAGTATGGAACATCTCATTCCACAGTGGATTTTT
>VYZM01015026.1:737619-772131 GCA_013398915.1 Dromas ardeola | reverse complement strand
TTTTTTTTTTTTTGAAGAGCAACATTTTTATGCACCCTCTTAACTGCCCACTGCATTAAGCTGATTAAAACAGAAAGCTTTCCCTTTCTAAACTGTCTTAATGTAGAGACAGACTAGGGTAGAACTGCTAAATAGATACAGTGGCAAGGCAATATATCTGCCTTGGTAACAGTTCTTTAGTGTGATTATGGCAGCATGTTCCCTCAAGCAGCCCAAGCCTGCATATCATTAGCTTCCATACTGGGACTTTCACTGATAACTGTGGCTCCAGCCCTGCAATTTTTACATGGGGAAGATGTAAAGGTCTCAGAAAACTTTGTATCAAGACTCAGCCTTTTTGTGTACATTCTTAAATATCAGCAGAACATACCAGTGGTTTGTTGCTGTAGTGCTTTATTGAGGGGAATAGATTTGGAGGGGGTTTTGTACAGCTTAATTAACATTACCCTTTGGTTTAATGTTGTGAACGAGGACTTTAAGAAGATAAATACTTTGCCTACAAAGTCCCCCTAGGTGTCCTTTGCCTTGAAAATTGGACTTTTGTTTTCAGGAGCAGCGTGGAAAGAATAAGTACAGGATGCAGAAGGAGAAAAGGTTTTCTTAGACCTTTGTTAGAATTTCAGCTGTTAGTCTTTTTTTTTTTTTTCTGCTGGTGCTCTGACATGCCAAAATGTATCAATTAACTGCAGCAAAGAGATCAAAGCAGTTCTTGCTTTGCAAAAAAGGAATATTTATGCTCAAATACTGTCCTTTAGCATGGGATACTGAAAGTTTATTTTTTAAAGTACTACAATATGTTTTTTTTCCTTTTGAGAGAGATGCTTAATCCCATATACTGATGGTAATTAAATGAGCAAATTAAGTTTGAGAAAGAAAATTAATTTTTTTTTCAACATGAGACACTTGATAAAGGAATTGTGTGGGGTAAGAGGACTGTGTACATGTATCACTAATAATTGTCACTGTTAGGTGTGCAGTTTATTCCGAACAGACTGATAATGGAATAACTTGAGCAGATATAGTGAAGTCCTTGATACTTCATCATGATGGTGAACTGCTGCAGATTTTTTTGTAGAATGTAAGGAATTCTGCAAGCAATGTGGTATCCCAGGAGATGAGGATCACTTAGAAGCCCATTTGACTAACTTAAGACTGTATTGGGCTAGATAACCTAGATAGACTTTCCAAATTCTATTCCACAGAACATTATGTTCCCTTAGTCGTCCCATATAAAAGTTATGTTGTGAATGTCAAGGAAATACCATGACCAGGTTGAAAACTACCTTGCTGTGAGTGTCAGATTTGTAATGTTTTACTGTTAACTGATGTTACCTTCCGTAGGGTATATGCCTGTTGACCTGCGGCCTGGGTGCGTTAAATCCTCTGTTCACAAATGCTTACGGAAAATGCTGTCTAATGAGTACAGGGGTGGTAACCAGGACTCTTGGGTTCTTCCTGATAGCCTTGTGGCTTTATCACTGCGGGCATTATCCAATTCCTAATGAAGGCATTTCCGCTGTCTTCATCAAGAAGTCATATATAGCCTTGGCTGCATCATTCAGTTTATTGGTATTTTTAAAAGAGGGATCCCAAGTGTTGAAAGCACTAATCTGTATTTGTAAGAGATCAAAGATATGAAAAAGGTGTTCCCTAGAACAGCATATCATAGTTATTAGTGCTTTTCTGCATTTTTTTTGTCTCGCGAAACTCGGATGCATTGCTCCACCCAGTAGGTGTTTTGGTTAAGGCACACAAGTAGTCACATTGGCAACTTTGAAGTTGTTGACTTGGTTGTGTTACGAATATGGTCAAGCTGTTGGTGTGCTGGCTGTGGTGCTGTGGGAAATAAAAATCCAGCTCCATTCCTGTGAGTAATTTTGTAACTTTTGGACTTTCAAGATCACAAAGTCATTTGTCAAAGTTCAATGCAGATCCTTCAGGAGATCTTCAGCAGCATCAGCAATTAGAAATACATACTAGCATGATTTAGTGAGCTTTAACAATTAGGAATTGGCTTTGTCTTCTTTGTGGTTTGCTATGCATGTGACCTCTTCACTACTTAAGCACAGTGTTTTGGGATCATAACATAAGGCATGATTCTGGTGTAAGTTTTATTTAAATTAGGAATGGCCCTGTTGACAACAGTAATTTTACCCATGCAAACCAAGTGCTAGGGGAGAGAAGTCGGGTCAGCAATCTTAGACTTCCTCCTTGAGCTGTATAAATCATCAAAAATGGGCATGACTGATACATTGTGGGTAGATATTACACAAGTTCTTTCAAAGTAAACAAACATTGAGAGTCAAGGCTTTGTTTGCCCTTTTTCTTATATCTCAGTCTTACTAATCTGGAACTGAAATGTCACCATGCCACGACTGACATTTCATCACATGGCTTTGGTGGCATGTTCCAGTGTCCAGCAACATTATGACAACCTGTCTATAACTGGAAACTGATATGTCAGTGCTTTAGCCAGGCAAAATAGAAGCAAACAGTAGGAAGAGTGAATATTATTGACTTAAAATTGACTTTTTATTGGCCTTGTTATCCTAGACAGTGTATTAGGATGAATGAGGCGTTCCCCACACCCACACAGCTTTCAGCTAATGGCATTTGTTTTGAACAATGTAATCATATAACACAAATAAATGCTTGTGTTACTCCATTATTTTCAGTTTGCTACAGATCCTGTAAAAATGACGACAACATCCTGCTAGGGACTAAGTCCCATTTGGCACGAAGTCTTGCCCTTCATACGAACCCTCCATCCTGTGCAATCTGCCTTACAGGACACCCCTTATCAGAGCACCTTGCTTATTTATTATTCCCCACTCAGCAGTGTGGTTCTCCGAGAACACAGAATGAAGCCAAGGGATTTTGAGATCCTGCCTCAAGTCTGGCTGATTTTCTGTCAAGCGAAGGAATTGTGAGGAGAAATGTAGGTCACTTTGGCACTCTGCTTCTCCCTGGCTTTCAGACTGTGCTGCAAGTTGAAGCAGCCTTCAGGCCACTGTCCCAGCTGGAAATTGAAAAGGGCATAGTATAAAGACTATAAAAATGGCCAGACTCTGCCTTGCTGAGTGTATGTTTGGGCTGAAACTGTGCTGAAGTGCATTTTTCAAAGTGCAAAATAAGTTAATATTTGGTGGATGAAAATATTACAGGATTGATAATGCTTCCCATATTTTCAGCTCAGAGCAGTCTGTTTTTAAATCAGCTAAAAGCAAAATTCCAGATTAAAAAAGAGAAAAAAGAGAAAGAGTTTGGAAGGGAAGGGCTTTGACAATGGAGTTAGCATGGAGTTGAGCTTTAGCTTCTACAAAAAAAGACCGGATAGATGATGAGATAGGGGAGCAGAGGTAACAGGATCGCGTGGTGACGAGCAAAGTATAAATACCTGGCTCACTGGGGAAGCTACCTGTTGCTAAAGGAGGTTCATGTCTCACGTTTTGATGGTATGAAATTACCTGTCTGGAACGGAAAACCTTAAAATGCCAGTTTTCTATTTAGTGTTCATGCTATATTGTTGAGTAATGGAGAACCTTGAAGGGCAACAACGTGTCTTTAAGCCCCTTCCATGGTACCTGAAAGGATTCCTCTCCTCTTCCTTTCATATTAAGCAAGGATGTGCCTCTCCAGTGAATGAACAGGCTTCTAAAAATGTACCTCCTGTCTTAAAATGCCAGAGGGATGGCAAAAGTACAGTGAAGCAGATAGAAAAAGTTTAGTCAGATTGAGATAACAGAGGAGAGAGAACAGAGAAAAAAAAAGAAAGGAAAAGCACCTACTAAAATTGTACCTTAAATGTGAAGAAATGGTGCTTATATGAAGTGACAAGGAGCTAGTTAATGGGATCCATATCCACAAGTTACAATAATGCAGTTTTTAAATTGAGTTTTTGTGGCAGACCAGCTGAGTAAAATTGCTAAGCTGTGCTTCAGTTGTGTAGTAAGTGGTGCATGTGGTGTGAAAGACAAGCTGCAGCGTGATAACAGACTATCTCTTCCATGCACAAAGAGTTCTGTATTCTGATCAACTCAACAGCATGCGCTGGTAAATATTGGTCCAAGCTACTTGGTCATTAGAATTTATTGTGTTGGTTAATCAGACAGAGTTTAGTCACTCTTTCTGTCTGAATTTACTGGTTTACTTCTGGAGACACTCCTGTGCAATTATTACCCTGTGTCCTATTGGCATGAGAATGCAGGATTACCGAGGAGCACAACAAGATATAATGGCATGTGTAAGAGATTGGGATGTGTGAGAGTGGAATCAGCTTTTGCTTCTGTCTGGGTTTTCAGGGTCAGTTCCAGAAGTGAGCGTTTCTAATCTGAGTTTTTGGCAGGACTAGAAATAGAACAAACTCCGCCATGGTTCATTGATCACCTAAAATTCATTTGGAGAAGTTTTGGCTTGTGTTTTTCAGCAGTGGGGTAGCTCCCCTGTGTCTCCCACCACCACCTCATTTTGTGGAAGAGTTGCCCCGCTATAAAGAGGGACAGCATAACCTCAAAATCGGCTGCTATAGTGACTTGGCAGTGATGCTGCTGGGATTCTTGCAGTGCACACTCAAAGCATTGGCTTCACTTTCAGACATTTCCCCCATGATTTTTCCTCCTGTAGTTTACAGACGTCAACAAGACCTTCTCGATTTTTTATTTGGCTTTGTATTTTTGTTCTAATGTAAGGTCTGTTGCTTGATGAATAGTGGAAAACTCACACTTTGGACACAGCTATGTGCCTAGAGTATCCTTCCATCCTGGGCTGATGTGACCGCAGAGATCCTGTTATTGCAATTCCAGGAGTCTTTGGGAGAGATGCTCCTAGTTGCCCCACTATATTTTGTGATTTTGGGATGTTGACAGATGGGAATTAGGATGAGATGAAACACATAATTTACTGCTTGAGATTTAACCCAGGCTTCAAACCCACACCGATGCCCTAACTTAAAATGTTGGCATTCTTTGAGGCTTGTTGCTTGCAGCCCTCATGGTTTTATCACAGATCTTGCAGTGGTGAATACTTTTCAGACAAAGGCTCAGCTTTTGTCAGCAAATGTTAAACTTTCAATCTAAAAAAAGAAAAGTTTTTAGCTCACCTGATGGTGGACAGAAGCTCAAAAACTCAGTTCATTTGCAGGAGCCCGCCTGAATTATTTTGCTCACATCTTACAGTTTTCAAGCTCATTTCTGTTCTTGTATGTGTGGGAAAGGGCCTAGGTCTTGAGTTTTTGAATGTTCAGAGCTGCCAGTGTTGCTTTTTATATACCACTGCAAGATTGTAGTCCCAGGTTTTTAGGCATATGATAGCTTTTAACTCTTATTGAAATCAAAGAGAGCACAAGCACCTAAATACCTTTTAAAGTGTGATCTTCAGCTTCATACTAGGTTGTACCTTCACAGCCCAGGTTATTATTTCTTTGAAAGCAGTGTAGGGGTCAGAATCTTTTGGAGGGAAGAAAAGTTTCTAAAATCCCTGAAAGAACTTATAATTATCTATGTTGTCTATTTAGCAGGCTTCCCTGAAGTGGAAGTAAGTTAGTGAGAAGACGTAAGCTGAAGCTTTTTATTTTTGAATTGCAATCACAGCCACAGCAATTTACTGGATCCAGCTTGCTATTTTTGCCTGTGATGTTTGGAGAAATAAACTCCGTTTACGATGTAATTTCCAGCATACTCTTTGTAGTATCTGCAATCATTTTGGCTCTGGAAATGCTAGGAAATATTGGAAAGTCAAGGTTAGGCATTCTTCCTGGTGCCTGTCAAGCAGGAACCTTTGAGTTCGTCACAGTTCGGCATGTGCCTGCCAGGTTGGTATTTTTTTTCTGGCGATGGTAACTTGAAACAGTTAGTACTGGGCTTGAAATTTTTCAGTCCTCACTTCTTACTGATGCTGGCTTCTTAAAAACAAAAATATCTGTAAGAACTCAAGAACACGGTCAAATCAAAAGTGCCCTTAGCCCACTATCCCATCTCTGATAGTGGAGTTGGCCCATAGCAGGTACAAGGGAAGGGTATTAGAGCAGGGCAGGCGAACAGTGATACTTCACTCAACCTCCCACAATTTGTGGCTCAGGGACTTCCTGAGCCAGAGGTGGTCTTTTTCTAACGTCTCTGTAATGGTCCTTAGCAGTGTCTTTATTTAAAATTCAAGTAATCATTTGCCTACTTGGACTTGATATAATTGTGGAGGCATATTTATATTGAAGACCAGGGACCCATTGGATAGCCCAGAATATATTTCTTAAGTGTGAATCACCACAGGCAGCATATCTAGCTGTGCTCAGAAACATGAACCCATATCAGCTGCATTCATTATAGCATTACACTTGAGGGGAGAAAGTGAGATGAAGAAATTAAACCCCACATCCAATTAATGAAACAAAAGGAGTGGACTGTAGATTTACTGCCAGATTTTGCAAAGCGCTCAATACCCGGAGCTTTCACTGGAAGGTGATAGTTGGATTTTCTAAGCATCTCAGTGCCCAATATGTGAAGCCCTTTTGAAAAATTTGCCTTAGGCCCTTAGTGAGGGGTTTCTGAATGGTTGGTCTTTATGTTTGCAGCCTAAGGAGCCCTGGCAGACGTTCAGGAGTCATTTCTAGCGCTCTTGGGCTCTTCAAATGAGCCCCAAGCTGTTGTGGTGACGCGAGTGGAGTGGTGGCTGGCAGAATGGGAGTAAAGCAAGTTGAGGGGGTTGAAGGCAGATGAAGTATCCAAAGAAGGGCAACGAAGCTGGTGAAGGGTCTAGAGCACAGGTCATATGAGAGGCGGCTGAAGGAACTGGGGTTGTTTAGTGAGGAGAAAGGGATGGTCAGGGGAGATCTTATTGCTCTCTATAACTACCTGAAAGGAGGTTGTAGCATGGTGGGTGCCAGTCTTTTCTCCCAAGTAACAAGTGATAGGACAAGAGGAAATGGCCTTAAGTTGTACCAAAGGAGGTTTAGATTGGATATTTGGAAAAATTTTTTCACTGAAAGGGTTGTCAAGCATTAGAACAGGCTGCCCAGGGAAGTGGGTGAGTCGCCATCCCTGGAGGTATTTAAAAGACATGTAGATGTGTCACTTAGGGACATGGTTTAGTGGTGGACTTGGCAGTGCTAGGTCAACTGTTGGCTGATAAATTATAGCACACTATCCTTAAAGCACTCTCTTGCCCAACTATTTTTCTGCCTCCTACACTTCTGTGCACCTTTCATGGACTTGCTGAGGCATTTGTGTGCCAGCAGGACTATTTGGAAAGCATGGGGGCATCTTGGATCAGTTTGAGGTGACAGAACTGGGACTGAGATACAGTGAGTGTAAACACTCAAACAACCCGTAGGCCAGCACAAGGTCAGACTGCAAATGCAAGCGTAGTAAATGCAGAGGAAACCCTTGCTAAATCAGCACTTGACCTACAAATCCCTGGAGCAGTGCTTCTATCCAGCCACGCAGGTGTGGTGCACCTCCTCCTGCCTCTTCCTATGGACATGATCAGATGGATGGAAGAGTGGGAGAGGGTTTTGCTCGGTCACCCGAGGGTATTGGTGAGCGCTGCTGAGTGGGGTTGGTGCATTGTAATTTACTGCTGCCGTAGATCAGCAGCAAATTACTATCCCTTGGAGCAAAGAGGAGGCAGAGATTTGATTCTCTTCCGATGCTGATGCTGAGGAGGCAGTGTTATCCATGGTGCTTGGGGCAAAGATACAATCTGGCTCTCCATTGTTAGCACTGTAGTTTTCACATGGGATCATTAACACACACACACAAATGTAAACAATGTGCCCACAATTTGTAGGGACTTAACATTCAAAGTTCAGGTAAATAAAAATTGATCTGCAAGTGGAAAGAAGGCTCTTTGACTATGGGCACAATTTTATTTTCAAATACGTACAAATATGAAATTATTCAACTCATTAATTGCCTGTGCAGCTTTATGAGAATGAGCATATGGCTACAAAAATCTTTCTCTCCCTTCTTCTGCTGCACCGCCCTCCCCCCCCCCACAGTGATAATCAGTCTGTGTTTAGACCTGGAAATTCAATGCACCATAAAAACTATTAGAATTTCCTGGTGTTGTGGAGCATAAAAATCTTTGTAGTATCAAGCTCATTATTCCGTTATGTCAATTTAATAAAGATTAGAAATACTTTTGGTCTGGTTCAAAAATTTAAAGTGAGAAATTTCTAAATGAAAACTAGAGAAGTTTTTTGTTTGGTACAAATGCTTATGACAGGACCAACTGATTGAAGTGTATGTGATGGAAGATAGGGACAAAATTTTCTGGTTTTCAACCAGATCTTTACACATTAACAGAAAGCAAAGTATGATAACTGTGCACTCAGTAATGACATACACAACACATGGAATTGCAAACAAGTATATGCAAACACATGATTAGCAAAGCAGATTGTTACCCAAATTAATCCCAAAGCAGATTTTTAACTAAATCACTTACAGGAAACAAAAGCACATTTCCTGAAACTTTCTTTATCAACTGTGTAATTGCACATGTTGTAATGTCATCTTAGGGCTGAGCTATTTCTCGCTTTGCAGGCACATAGAGCAGGCACCTTTTTATGCGCTAGCATCTTGGTTTGCCTGTGAGTGGCTGCTGGGAGTGCAGGATTTCTCACTTCAAGCCAGTGGGGAGCAAGGAGCAAGGGACATGCAGAGCACCCTCGTGTGTGAGATCCTGCAGCTGAGCCTGTGCGCGGGGAGAAATAATGTGCTGCCAGTATTTATAGTGCAGAAGAGACCCTGTTCAAGGCAACATTGGAAAAACTCAGCTGCATTTTTCTGCCAGCAGAAATTCGCAGGGGACTAGGGGGTGGTAGAGGCCATCCTCAGGCATCCCCCTACAAAGCTGCCTTGGTCCCAAAGCACAGATGAGCTTCTGTTGCTTTTCAGGGGGAGAGAAGGGCTGAAGTCTTTGTGCTTGTCTGCTGATGCTCTGTACCAGCTTTCAGCTGGTACTCGCTAGCCTCCCTCTCTCCTGCAAATACCTCCTCACTCACCCCCCAGTGGTCACCTGAATATGGGTCTTTATAAAAGCAAATAGTCCTTTGAGGTGTGTGGAGATTAAGGCAGACTTGGCCCTCCGTCCCCTCTCAGCAAGAGAGTGGATGAGAGAAAGTTGAATGTGCAGCCTAGTTGTGCTTTTACTGTCTGATTTCTTACCTTTAAGCAAGAACTAAACTGTTCATGGCAGATATGGTGAGGTTTCCTATATTGCAGTAACTGATGATACGTGGAGAAGCTCCATTTTTCAGGGGGAAGGGGCTTCAGCGTAAAGTCTGTCTCATCAGGGAGCTGAAGTGCATATTTTGGTTCACCCAAAATAGTGCTAAGAAAAAGCAAAAAATTGTAGCATGTTCATTAAACAGGAGCAATAACATTGCTGCTTGTTTTTTCCTCTGGAAACAGGGCGAAAATGATCTGTCTTCAGTTGATGAACTCTTAAGTGGTCAAAAGGTCAGTAATGAATGTCACAAAAAATATTTCTCTTTGGACTCCCCCTACTTGTGTAATGGCTTTTATGTAAGTAAGCCAGCGAGGTCAAAAGAGTAGGAATTAACCCTGATTGCCCTGGACTGTCATTGGTATATCAGGTTCTTCTAAATCCAGATGTTCTGCGTCACTAGCTAGTCAGTGGGTGCTCTTAGAAGAATAGAAGCGTAGGTGCTGTCACGATTAGCTTACTAGGTCTCTGGAGACTTGCACAGCACCATTATGCCTCTTCACGGATAGGGAGACCCAGAAAAGCAGGGAAAAGGAACACACTCTTAGTGTTCAAAATCTGCACTTTCTGAGGGTGACATATGACTTAAGACTGCATGGACATTTTGCCTAATGAAGGAACCCCATATCTTCTGAAGACTCATAAAAAGTGATAAATACCAATATTTCTGTCATTAAATGATATCGTAACAGGAGCTAAATCGCCACCTGCAATGAGTAAATTAAATATTGACTATTTCATTGACTGTTAAGATTTAATTTGAAGCAATCATGCAGGAGCTATAATGGCGCAGAAGATGAGTGACTATTTAATCTTGGCTGTCATCCCTGTTAAGTGTTGAATAATGAGAAAAATATGCACTTGACAGAGTAAGGGAGTTGACTTCATCTTGGGTTTCTGTGTCAGGACTTCCACTTCATAAATTTGTAACAAAGCTGTTAGGAACAGCTGTTGTTGCAGTACTCGCCTTCCTTTTAACATGGCAGGATTTGGTAACCTCAGTACTCTGTCTACAACAGATCCAATTTGACTCTGTTTCTAGCAGAACTGTTTGTATGAGCTAGCAGAGGGAATTGGTGCTTTTTCGAGAGGCTGTGCTCTGCCATAGAGGACAGCTGTGCCCAGGGGCCAGATACTGCTCTCATTAACCACGTTGCCTTCTGCAAGCTTATCTTAGAAAGTAATATGGCCTGCTGTGTTTTGCCTGGGATAGTGTTATGCAACTCAGACACACATATAGTGTCTTCTCCTCTTTTTCCTTTTCACTTACTACTTTGCCAACTCTTATTAAAATCCACACCTCCTTAGCAGAAAGCTTTGGTGTCTCTTGGGGACTGGGCTCTCATTTAAAAAGAAAAAAACCTGGTTCCCATGGAGTGCTGAGTGTTCTCATCTCTCATTGAAATCAGTGGCATTT
Organism: Dromas ardeola; assembly: GCA_013398915.1. Classification (NCBI taxonomy): domain Eukaryota; kingdom Metazoa; phylum Chordata; class Aves; order Charadriiformes; family Dromadidae; genus Dromas; species Dromas ardeola. The sequence continues at coordinate 761,492 of VYZM01015026.1, read as the reverse complement.
CAGGTGCTCAGCATTATTTAGCATCCAAACAAGTCATGTTACAGCACCACTGCTAGTGGCATATTCCAGTTTTTGCGCTCCCAGAATTATTGGGTTTCTAAGGGACAGCAAAAGGTGTTCTTTACGAAGAATGGGAAGTTGATCTTATCCCATGCTTAAAACCCAGAGATCAGATAGATAGAATTTAAATCTGTCTTTCCAATTGAACTTACTTTTTAAAATCTTCTCACCTTTCTCATTTGAATGGATATTTTTGAAGTGTGGAACAGACAAAGGTTCTTGTTTGCACAATGCTGACATTTTTCTCCCTTGCATTCACATTTTTTCATGAAATAGAGGGGGTCTCAGCAGTGCATTCAGACTAGTAGCTCTCTGCAGGTGAATGCCACCATTACTATGTATGATGAAGTCTGCTGTTAGATGATTAAATTTAAAAAGCAGCTGTCATGTACAGGCGAGCATAGAAAAAAACTATTAAAATGGTTCTGTTTGCCTTTAATGCCTTCTGGGTTTTCAACTTTGCGATGTTATTATTGCTTATTTAATTGTTTTCTTCTGCAAGTAAGGTCTTCAGCTCTTGGTGGTCAACTGCTGACCTCTCTTTCCATCCATCTGTAGCATCCCAGTTTTCACCTACACAGAAAAGATTGGGATGAATTTAATACAGTAAATGAGGTCCCTTTGCTAAACAACCTATGATCTGACTTTGAATATAATTACAGGCAGTCTGTGTTGCTATATACCATCTAGAGGCTTGTAAGGGTAAGCCATTAGGTCTGTAGTTTTTTTGCAATGTGCTCACAATCTATGAGAAATGACAGTAAAAATAAAGGGCAGCTGGCTCCTGAGAGTACAGTGACACTGATATTCCTTGGAATCAGCACTGCATTAAACTTGGCAGCTGCCACTAGACCTAGTTCCCAGATTTAATTCTGGTTTGCTATTTGAAGAGGAGTAGCAGCAGGCCCAGACCTTCCATCTCCTATTCCTAGATGCAGAAAAGTACGCTGATATGAAAAGTTCTCTGCTTTGCTGTTTTGTGGGAAGGATCAGTTGTGGGATGAGAGAGGTGGAGCAGCTCCTGTGTCAGGTTTTGTGGTGTGACTGTGGCTGCTCCCACCTGCCATCCAGGGCTTTGCAAGGGGCACGGGGATTCCTTCAGCATTGCTGCAGCATGGCAGGCCTCATTCAGATCATGTTTGTGCAGTTTGTTGATAACAGACAGGTAGCTAGCCACCTGCACGAACACTTCCTCATGTGGCTGGAGCTGCAGCAACAAGCACAAGGTGGCTGTTGCAATCAAAGCAGCTGCCTTGACCTTGTGCTGGAGTGGTTTCCTGCACATGATATGTCCCACGTAGGGAGTCCTGCTTGGCAGTTGATCTGAAGGTGTTTCACACAAGGCCCTGTCCAGGTGGGTCTGGTAGCGTGCAGGCACATCGGTCCAGAGTCTATGTCTGGGCCTGAGCTTCCAAGTTTGCTGTCCCTAGCAGCAGTGAGTCTGGTCTTCAGGGGGGCTTTGTGAAGCCCTTTGTAAGCCCTGTGCTTTACTGCTCTAGGGACAGTCTTTCATGTAACCACCCATCCTGGGCAATGACTTCAGCAGAATTGTGCCTGGTTTAGACAATGTTAAGGAGCTCAAATTCAGGCCCAGTGTCTGCTGGGGCAGTCTTCTGAATTTGTGCTTTAGGCGGTGGAGGATTTAAAGGCATGCTGTTAGTTAAAACTGTGAACTACTTAACATCATCTCCTTGTGTCAAACTAATATGTTCACCATGGTGGTACCATGCTGTAAAGTTTTGCATGTTCCATTGAGCGCACAGAAGAGTCCATGAAGTGTGTGAACTCCATCTTAGTCTGTCGGCAAAGGTCCTAAATGAAGTTTGCACTGTTGCGAGATACTTGCTTTGCCTGCCTTCACTTGCCCAGGTGGGTTATGAAATAAGGAATGTAGATCTGAGATCTTCAAATAACTATGATCCATGTGGTGTGTTGTCTGTGAAGGTGCTCCTGGTAAATGTTTAATAAGCCTTGAGGGAAAAAAAAGGTAAAAAAACTACATGATAATTTGCTAATTAAATGAATTATGTTTGCAAAGGTAGGCATTAGAGGTGACAGCTAAAATTTAAATGGAACATAGTGATGACTGCAGGAATAAAACAGAAAGACAGAAAGCTTGCAAGTGTAACAGACAAATAATTACATCATGTGTCCAGGGCAAGATAGATCAGACTTTTTCTTTTTTCCCTCCCCAGTATTCAGCAGTTCTAAATTAATTTTCTGCATGTTGGACATTTTTTGTTTGACCACAATGGCACAGTTTAGATTCCTTTTCAAGATGATAATCAAGGTAATACAGAAAAAATAGTAACTTGAATACTGAGTGGCTGCAAAATTAATATACTAACCATACCTGTGATAGTCTAGAATGCTTCCTTTCCTAGAGCTGGTAATATCTATTAAACAATTTAATACAATTTGAAAGCAGCCATTCTGTGACTTGATGATGCCTGGGACTTAAAAGATCTACCGTTTCAGCAATGCAGCTACTGGGGGAAAAAAAGTGTGACCCTGCCACCTCTTTGTTTTCAGTGTAAGTAAAGACTGTGCAGGCCTTGATTTGGACCAGCAAGTTGAACAGCTGCAGATTTCTGCAAGCTGGTACTAGAGGTTTATTTTCATTGGTCCATTCTTGATCTTGGATAAAAAATTCCCCCATTTTAGTAAAAGCAAGGTTTGGCCTTCTGCTTGCTGCAGTTTATGTGTATGCTGGTGGCTATGGGTTACTTTGGAGACAATTTCATCTGAAGTGCATTTACTACCTAGTGACTCATGATAGGCAAGTAACAGACAGAACAAATGTACGTAGTACATGACTAGTATATCTTTTCCTTTTCTCTTTCCCTTTTCTCTGTCCCTTACGTACTTCACAATTTAATCCCAATGTTTATTATAATACAGCTGAGGCCCTAACCCTCTGTTTGTGGCGTAATATCAGCATTGTAAGTAACTGTGATGTCACAACATTCTGCTGTACTGATGAGTCTCTCAACAGTCAGTGGTTTTGTCTGAATAAACATACATAATTTTTTTAAAGGTTCATGTGATCATGGTCCCTTAGTTAAGGCAACTTAATGATATTTGTTTCATGACTTTAATGCAGGACTCAAAGCCAACACTCAGTTCCAATTTAAGATACAATTTGAGGACTGAAACTAGACTGACATAGTAGATTGGATTGGGTGCTGGCCTCCTGCATTGGGTGAATTTCGCTGTTTCCTTACTTATCTGAAGTCCATTTGAACTCCTTGCAAATTTGTTTGAGTGTAAATTGAGAAGGAAGTAACAGTACTGAGAACTGTGGGAAACGAGTTCGGTGAAAGATTTACTCAATAACAGAGTAAAGATTTCAGAATTTTGTCCTTTGTCTTGCCCAGAAAAGGGCTTCTGTATTGGAAAAGTATCGACAAACCAAATTACTCATCAGTGAGAACAGCCTTCTCTGGATTACATTGCTCTAAATTGTTCAGCAATTCCCAGAGGGAAGACCTACTCCATTTGAGAAACATTCCCTCCAGAAAACATTCAGGGTTTTTAATTGCATTAAATGAAATACACTGTGGCTGGATTATATTTCAAGACAGCTGATTAATTAATAAATTAGATTGGCTAAAAGGAAATGAAAGTGAATATGAAAAAAACATTAAAAATGTGAACTTATCATACAATTAGAACACAATGAAATGCATTTACTGTCTTAATTTGCATAGAGTGGGAATGGTGAGTTTTGTCATTAGGCTGAAATGTATGGATTGCTGAAAGTGATAACAAGTGGTTCAATATTTGAATGCAGCTAATTTTAAATGACCACAGCTGAGAAACAGGAGAATGTTTGGCAATATGTGAGAACCTCTATACAGAATGCACCAATGGCCAGCTCAGGCAAAAGTCCAGATCGTGCTCTTCAGTGAGCAAAGACTTCAGCTATGATTGCAGGATAAGGCATTTGTCTTTGAGACTGAATATCTTTCTAAAAATCATGCTGCATCTCAGTGTTCCCCATACCTAATTGAACCATCTACCGTGATGAGCCCTGTACCTTTTGGGGTGTTAGGAGATACTGCTGTTTCCAGACTTCTAGTTGTTTTCAAGCTGAAAACACATTCATGAGTATGGTTTCCAGAGCAGCTGTGGATTGCTGGTACAACCAGTGGACCATAAATTTGCACCAATTGTTTGGGAATTAGAGCTAGAACCCAATCAGAAATTATTCAGCAGATATAGGAATTCCTCAGTGGGACTTGATGCCTGCTCAGAAGGTAGAAGATAAGACTAAACAGTCCTTGCTGACCTTGAAATCTTTGAAGCTCAGACCCTTTCTGTCTAGTGAGTTCTTAGAACTGTGACTTTGCAGTGGAGAAGAGAGTTTATGTTTCCAGCAGTAGGATGGACAACTGCGTGTTTGAGCAGAGCTCTGGTACAGTACAAATGGCAACCAAGAAGAGACAGCATAGGACTAAATACACAAAACAATCTGTGAGAAGAGAAGCTAGAAACTATAGCTGTTTTTTTGAAAAAACTGAGTATATACAGCCAACAAACAGAAGACTACATATTGGTAGCTTTCCTTTAAACAGCTTTTTTATTGCTGTTGGAGAATGAAGAAAAAACAATTTGTCTTCAAGGTAAAGGTAGAACCGGCTCTCAGTCCTTTCCAAACATTTTAAAGCTAGTGTATAATAAGATACTCCTTAAGAATGATGCTTTGTGTGAAATACTGAAAATGCCAGGGATTATCAAATTCCACAGAAAGCATCCTATTGGGGAAAAACACTGATACATTCCCAGGAGACCTATTTAAAGAGATTAATATTCCAACTCCTTTCAGACATTCCCGGCAGGAAGTAATAACTTTAGACCTAAGCAGATTTTAAGATTTTAACTGTGGCAGTTGAAGCTGTTTTAAGGAAACATGCTTATCTGTAAATAGATAAAAGTAAGTACAGGGTGGCTTTGGAGTCTCAGAGCTCTGCAATAAGGCATTAAATAAACCAAGATCCTAATTTAAAATGGTGAACCACATCCTGAGCTGGTGTAAATATGTAATTCCTTTTGAGCAAGTGGAATTATGCTGATTAACATCATCTGAAGACTTGTCTTCCTGTTTCTCAGACTGAATAGATTTTTTTAAAGTCTGTAACAGTTCTTTGCATTTTGATAATTGGCCAGATATGAAATTCAGACAACGAATGTGTGTTGATACAAAATCGTGAGTAAAGCTACCAGCGTCAAGAAAGAAAACATAAAACAGGTTCACCAGAGAGAGAAAGGAAAACCTGATAATATTTGATTGCTGCTGTTGTCAGTCTTCTTTTCTTGATAGCAGATAGTTGGAATCAGAGACTCTGAAACTGTTACTTTAGATTAATCTTAGTTTTAATATCCTCACACGGGGTATTTTGTTCAATGTGGTTGAACGTTGCGAACCTTTTTTTTTTGTGTTGGATTTTGTTTTGTTTTTTTTTTTAAAATCATTTCTGCACATTAAATTTTTTACTGAAATGTTTTAATTTTATAAGCTAGTCCAAAATGAGAAAATCTTAATTGGTAATAGAAATATTGAAAACTTTTTTAACAGTTTCCAGGATAGAAAGAATACCTGTTGTGTTGGATGCCTGAGTTTGAAATAATATCAGTTTTACCAGCGTAGCCTCTAAAGATGCCCCACATGAGATCTCAATTCCATGAATTATAGAAAGGGTGTTGGTAGCAGTACGGGTTGCAGTGATGTTGTTGATTTGGAGCGGTCTGTGTCTGAGCCAGAGCTGGAGGTAGTGCCCTCTATGAAACGGTTAGAATTGTGTGGACTCACCTCAGCCTCCTGGATATAACATCCAAAAGTTTTGCTTCAAATAATGACAAAAATTGGGTTCAGTCTGAGCCTGGACTTTGCAATGAAACAATCAGGGGGAACATCTGTGTACCTTGTATTCAAAAAATTCTGCTGAGGGAATGGTAGTCCTGGGTAAGGACAGATGAGGGCAATAAAGTGTTTGACTGCTAAAGCTGGAGTTTCTAGACCATGACAGACTGAAATAATTCCTGACCTCAAGATTTAGATGAAGCCAGCAAAAGGTGAGGGAAAGAGGGTTGCATCATCCTTCTTCTACACGTGGGAAAGTGAAGCAGAGAGGGGGGTACCTTAGGCTTCAAAAAAGTGGTAGCATTTAATCCATATTTCCAGTTAGAGCTCTGCCCACCAGACCTTTAATTAAGATAGAATTTTGGCCTAAATTTGAATCATTATGCTCTGATTGCATGAGTTAGGCAGCCATAAAGTTGCTGTTCTGTCTGTGTAATAGTGAGAATGAAATGGTGGTCGGAGATCTTTAAACCGATGATTTTTTGAAGCATAGAAGGTGTTTCCATATGTGTGAGCTAGGAGTGAGCAGACCACAAAACTGAATCTTGAGTCTCAGATCAAAATCTCAAACACAGTCGCTATCATGAAATGCTGTTTTTCTCTGTTTTGTGAGAGGCAGTTACTGGAATAGTGAAATGTCACGAACATAAAACTCTAAAATCCTGTGTACCAAATAGTTCTCATGATAAAGGATGCCTCATGGTAGAAATGCAAATACAATGCAAGAGATACTTGAAGTACAGTTGCTTGTGGATTAGATATCAGGACCTGCTTCTCAGCTGTGTTACATTGGGGTGAGCTGATATGACACACAATTAAAATCAGTAGAATTGCGCAGGCATAGAACTGTGGTGTATGGGGGTGGAGAATCAGTGCCTTGCATTCTTAGGAGGGCTGCCAGTTGCTAAGGGAAGTCCATGAGCCATAAAACGCTGATGATTTCAAATCAGGTACCCACTGAAGTGCCCATACAGCCTCTTTCGTTCCCATTGATTTTAATGGGGAATGAGAGTGCTCAGGATACTATAGCAGGAGGCCTGATCTGCGCCTATCTGCAGGCCTTATTTATGCTTAGTTTATGCCTAAGGGCCTGATGCTGCTGTCCCTGTGTGCGTTCCTGGAGGCGTCAATGCAACAACTATCATGTAAAAGGGCTGCAGGATCAGCCCCCATCACCTTCATTCTCCGATTGCTAATTTTTAAAATATGCTGGAGGAAAAATAATGTGACTAATTAATTATGCTTTTTCATTGTAGCTCTTTAAATGTAAGGTCAGATTTCTAATGATGAGAATTTCCATTGAGAATTACTCATGAAAAACCGAACCAAACATTTTTTCCTTCACTACAAGAAAATCCTCTAAGTAGAAACATTAGAAACAATTAAAACATTTTAAAAGTTAATAAAGAGCACTCAGAAGTGGGAAAAGGAAAGCCATGCTCACCTATTGAAGTGTTCAGAAAGAATTGTTCTTATAGTATCTTCCAGGGAGTCTTTTAATATTAATGTAATTAAGAGCACCAGTTCATTCTGGGAAGGTTGTTCACTGAGATTTGTGTCTTTTACTTCCCTTCACGCATTTTATTCTTGTTCCACCCAGAGGATGGATTTTCAAGCTGGGCAGCTCTAGAAGGAATGAAGAAAAGGGGAAGGGGAGGTGTAAGGGTAAAAAGCCAGACCTCAGGTTGCATTGCTGCTGCAGCGGACCTCCCAGTGGCAGGTGTGACTTGCTGCCTGGCCATTTCTGCACCAGAGCAATGCCAGTCTGCGTTGCCAAAGGGATGCCTTCTTGTCCCCCTCATCTTCCTCATGGCTGTGCATGCATATGTGTAAGTGTAAGTGTGTACGGGGTTTTCTCCCCCTTTCCACTCTCTCCTAAAGCATAATTGGAGGAAAAGTCAGAGAAAGAAACAGCTGGCAGGTTATACAAATTGTTATAGGGAAGGGTCACCCAGGGGGATGTATACATCCTTGCTCACAAAATGGCAGCCTGCAAAGAGATTTACCAAACACATTCTGGCAGATGGACTTCTGCTCCCAATTACCAAAGACAGATGCAACTCTAAACAACAAATCCACAAGTGCTTGTCATTGAGGAACTGCACTTCAGTCATAATCAAACAAAAAAGTCCTTTAAACGCCTGCATCCTCCTTGCCCTCATGCAGACGGAGCTCTGAATTTCATGTATGTTGTATGGAACTACTTAAAAGACAATTGCATTTAATGGTGTAAAATGTCACCCCTCCTCCAGCAGGGAGTTTTAACTGGTTTCTTTAAAAATTCATTTTGAACGTGGCTTTCCATCTGATTCAGAAGAGGTTATTCTGGAGTACTACAGACTGAAACTCTTGCTGAACTTTAATTGTGAAACATCTCAGAAGCAGTCAAGGACTGTCTGTAGTATATTTCCACACCCTTGGGTCTAAGAGTGGTGTCAGGGGAGTGATTTATGGCTCAGATAGGTAAGGCTTTTGGCTCTAGGCAAGTTGAAGGTGCATTGCATGTGCAGTCATACCAAACTTCTTTGTGTATCCATCAGCTCTTTCTTATAATTGAACTCAGCAAGAGCAGTCCTGCCTGTTTGCAGCTAATCACATCTTACGCTTACAGTTAAGCTGTGTAGCAGTCAGCACCTTATAATATGAAAACAGTATTTCTTTCACTTATTGCTAATGCTGGCACCTGTGTTTTAATCTGCTGTGTAGTTAGGATCCGCTTGTTATTGTTTTCTTTTTTTTTTAATAAAAGTTGACATTTTTCCGCTCATTCAGTAGCTATCAGGAGCTTTGCAATCGCAGCCAAGAGAGCCAGTGGCTGTGACAGACTACCTGGGAAGTTGGTTTAAGGAAGTTCTCCTTTATTGCCTCAAGGAAAGTGTTCATTTTGCAAGGGACAATATATCTCTTTAATCCTATGTTTGGAAAGCCGTGGATTAAGGCTGAAATTTGGAGAAGGGATATTTTTAATTTGAAGCAAATTACATATTCCGTGTACTAAATGCTGTGAAAAGAAATGGAAACTTAGTGTAATTCCCAAATATGTTAAAGTAATCATGACAATCATCTAGAAGTTTCTGTGACTTCGGTGTTTTAAGTGTGGATTGCAGGCTCATCTGTTAGGGAACAAGAATGAAGCAGTATAAACCAACTAAAGTATCTTTTTTCTGATGAGGACGCTGCATTTTTGGGTAGGAGTCTTTTGAATACCTTCAGTTACCCATCCTGGGACAAAGTGTTCACAAAGAAGTGAAAGTTCCTCTAAGCTTCATTTAAAAGTTCTTTCTTTGTCTTTCATGTCATTTTGCTGCTTCATTGTTCTTGTCGATACCATATCTGTGTTGTATCTCCCTAACTCATCCCCAAGTTTTTCAAATTGGTCCTGTTGCTTTGAAGGCTGCTTGGACCAAGGCTCACTTTTGTGTGCTGGTAGGGACCCTATATGTCCTCCTTGACTAGCCCCTCAAGAGCTGGGAGTTAATTCTTGTCCTCAGTTAAGTGAGAAAACAACAGTTGTAAAAATAGCAGCGATATTTAATTTTTAAGTATATGTCACTGAAATATTCTGCCTATCTGCAAACAGTCTTGGCCACCACATGAGAATGTGATGACAGAAATTAAATGTGAGCCTCCTTGGTTTGACAACACACAGAGCGTGTGTGTCGCGTGCTGCTAAATTCCACAGGCCAAATTCAATTTTTTGTTCATAGATCAAAATCTAGGTGGTCACCAATTTTCCTCTACTAGGACAAAGAGAAGGAAGCCGGAAGAGTAAATAATTATGGTACTTACCATTGATATTGCAGTTCCTTTCATCTTCAAAGTGCTTTGTAAACATTAAGTAATTAATCAGATTCTGAACAGATCCTTGAAAGGCAGTGAGACAGCCAAGTACGGTAAGCATTTGAGACACATGGCAGCAACAAAGTCTGCAGCTACTAGGATTAGTGCTGGGAAGTGTGCAGGATGGAGGGGAACAGTCCTGTGACCTGTCTTGCACTGGAAGGAATCTTGCGAAAGATACAGTGTGCGTGAGGGGTCTGGGGAGAGACTGGTGGAAAGGAGAGGGAGAATGTCATAACTGATGTGAACAGCGATTAATTTCTAAGACCCTCCTAGAGCTTGTCAAGAAATCCTTGCATTTTCTAAATGCAGTGATCAAAAATAGTACCTGCAAGAGATGCAAGCATCCCGAGCAGGGAAAAGACTTGCTTATATCTATGAGCCTAAAAGGCGTAAGATACTGCATGTGCTACCATACATGCACAGAAGTCTTGTCTCCCTCTCTCCCCAGGACATATAGCCATAGTCTAATCTCTCCATGAAAAGACCCATCTGTCCAGGCTATTCAAGTGACATTTACACTTCAATGGCCTGTGATCATCACTGTTCAGTGGCTTCCTGTATATTATGGAGAAAGAGGTACAAAATTAGTTTTTCTGCACTCACTTCCAGTTGCCTAGTATGAAATGATTTTAAGGCCTGTGGAACACGAGGCAGCATTTCACAGAAATGTCTTCTTTCTCTTAGATGACATCATGATTACATCCCTGCTATCAAAAGAGAATAAAATGGATTTCTAATCTGGCTGGTTTTTGATATCCTCCAGATCAAAAGGCGTTTGACCTCTCTTCAAACTCAGGTCACTGTTACTAAGGGGACTGCCTTTATGTTGGGGAACTTAAGTTCTGTCTTTTGCCTTGGAATTAGCACTGGAAGTGTTTGAATATTCTTCAGTTTACGTACCTCTCTAACTAATACTCAGATGCCTTGAGCTGGTTGTAGACAATTAGGATGGAAGAGGAATCATCTCAATCTTTTATCACCACAGCATTAACTAATATGTAGGTTTTATAATTAAAACAAAGGTCTAATTTCTCAGCACATCTGTTGAAATAAATAAGCATTAAATTCTTCAGGCATTAGTTTATCCAAAACCTAAAATTAAGGAAAAAAAGTAAGGTTACAATTGGAAAGTGAAGGGTTTTTTTAATCTGTGTGGCAATACAAGTAAAAATCAGCAATTATCACAATAGCCCCAAGATGTTTAAAAATATTTACATTTTAACCTTTTCACACTGTGGCTGTAATATAACAACATATGACTTCTAATTACTCATGGCATATAAGCTGCCTTGAGGAAAAGTATCATGTAAACAAAACATTGTTTGTTAGCTTTATTCTGGCACGTGTGGTGTTCATTAACAAATTAAGTTAAAACTTTATTCTAACTAATTCCTTCATTAGTTCCTGGGATCAGTAGTACTGACAATTAATGTTACGTTTTGCAGTTTGCGCTTGTCTCTGTAGCCTGGCCTACACACAAATAGTACCGGTTGAAATAAATTGGTTTCTAAATCAATTTAATAAAATCATTGCAACCCCTTTGTGCGGACATTCTTAAAACTGAATTAAGCTAACATGATATTAGCCATTCTTAAACCAATTTGTGTGTCCTCGCTTGGGAGCTGCTCCAGTTTAACTAAATTGATTTAGAAACCGATTTAGTTAAATCGGTGTAATTCCTCTGTGTGTGGACCAGACCTTAGATTCATCATAAATTACTCAAAGTATCAGTTTATCTAATCAGAATGCATTATAAAATGTTCATGGTTGTAAGAATAAACCAGAATGAGAGGCAAGAATTATAGGTGAGAAGTTTCTATGAGATGCTTGGTCAAAAGACAGTAAATGGGGCACTGGCAGGTGTAAACTGGTACACTGATTTATTCAAGTTGAGGACCTAGCAAGGTGCCCTGGAAAGCACCAAGATCCTTAAATGGTGATAATGTGATTCTGTTCTCTGATAGTACATCTGACTTTGTGTGAATCAGATCGTGTACCCTTAGTTTGTCATGGCTGTAGATGTGTCTGTCCTGTCTGAGGATTCAAAGAACAAGTACAGGAGATCTGTGTTTCTTGCGCTTGATTTTTGAGGTGCTTATGCCAAAATATCCTGAAGGGGAAGTGAGTCCTTAGATCTTCAGAAATTCAGCATTCAAATAAAATCTCATTATACAAGCAGTCTGGCAGCAATGTTTTACATCAGCAACCAAGGAAGAGCAGGGTCAGACATCTATTGTTGTGTAGCCATCACTCAAAAGTAGAAATTATACAACAGACTATGAAAGCCTCGTTTCCAAACCTTAATATGATAGGAAGATGAATACCTTGCCAGACACACATGGCATTCTCTCTGTTGTTTCTAGATTGAGAGAGGTATTGATCCATCTTTTCTTTGGTAAGGAAAACTGTGAATCTACATGCCAGTAGTCTGAAATAGAAGCCAGTAATACTTTCCTCACGACAATGATATAATTAGTGCAATAGAAGTAGTCACTTATTTCTGTCACTTAGGAAAACAATTTACAAATAACTGTGATTTTTACTGGTTGCATCAGGGAGCACGTATTTAGTTTTATCACAAATGGACCTGACTGCAATAGGATGATCAACATTTATGAGTACAGTCATTCAGACCAGGGGAAGTTCTCAAGGGCACTCAGGAATTTTTCATTTAAAAAAGAGCAGAGTGATCTGAAATAGTGTTGTGTTTTTTTAGATCTGTTTTTACTGAAGCCCTTGTCCTTTGAGAATGCGTACAAAATACTACCTGTGATTGATACTGTAGCTGAGCTCTATCCCACTGTCAGTTATGTTAGGCCCTTGGTTTATTGTGATACCTGAACAGAGCTTACTATGGACAAAAGCCCAGAGTTTTTGCAGCACAGCCTTGTGGCCGGTCCAACATGGCCCTGATGGGCTTGCCTAGAGGTAAGAGTCTTTACTAATTGAGCTATGACTTGCTCTCCTGTTGCCCCCCATTGGAGACCACAAGAGTCACAAGAGTCTCCTAATTTCCTATGGCCTTCCTGGCAACAAAACTAACAGTTAAGTATGGCTCCTTTTTACATTAGAAACAAAAACCAAAAGAGGTACCAAAACTTTCCTGCAACATTATGCTCTTTGGCAGGAGAACTTACAAATACATAGATCCTGTTACAAGTTTGTCCTCAAAAGCAGCTTGTAATCACAGGGTTTTTTTCCATGAAGGTGAAGTATTTCTTTCATGAAAAGGGTGGACAATTAATAAGTTTATTATCTTTCTGATCTTGCAGAGGTTTACTTTTGTCTTTTAATTGGAACAGGGTTCTTTTTTCTTTTTTCTCTAGCAGGAAGAAAGACTTTCTTTTTAAGAAAGAACTAATTTAGCATAAAATGTATTTAGTGTCATGGCTTAATAGAATGAGTAAATCATCATCTAATACAATAATATCTTAGGCTAGTTAGAAAAATTGTCAGAACATGAAGTAAGCATTGGTATAGTGAAATCCCAGCAGAGCATATCTAACATGAAAAGCTGACTAATAAAATTTCTCGTTTGGCTAATAATTTTTTCAGAGCATTAATACTGCAGCTAGTGTGTGGAGTCTTCCACCTTTAGCACCATGAATTATTTGAACTCTGAAAACACATTGTAAATAAGTTATAAATGTGAGTGTGTTCACAAGGATCTTTATGTTTCCTTTCATTACAATGAAAAATTTCACATAATTAAGAACCTGACTTCTACTGCCAAGGAGGAATAATGGTTAAAGGTGGATATGAAAAATGATGCTGAGTGTGTAAACATGGAAACATACTTTGAGATAAATCTTACTTCCAAATCTATCCCTGTCAGCTACCATCTGAATTCATATTGCACAGAGAGCATATATAGAATGCTGCATCCGTCTCCCTGAAAAGCAAGGAATATAATGTACAAGCAAACCCAAACCTCATTAACTATTATAATTTCTTCTGAAGGTATGTAGTTCGCAGTGTCTTAGTAAAGTGCATTAGCTGTCAGGCTTTTTAAATGCCTCATAATAAAAGTGCCAGCTGCCGACAAGCTAGCCTTCTCTCCTCCCCCTCCCACTGCACGCTGGTTTTATGGTTGCTAACGCAGTTTGTATTAGATATTCTGATTTAACTAGCAGAAATGAAAGTGTGTGTAAGTTTTGAAAATCTGACAATGAGAGACAAAGAAAGCCGTGTGCTCTGCTATATCTTTCATTGTGGACGTGAAGTAGTGAAGTGAATGTAGCCATTCAGGCTCTCAAAGGCATTCAGTGCAATGTAGCTACACTTTTTAGGCAACAAGGAGAAAGTTGGAAAAATATCTTGATGTTTTACCTTTTAAAAATGGCTGTGCGAGTATTATTCCAACCATAGTTTTGAACATCTAAAATAAAAGTTCTTCCACTGGTATTGCTTTGCTTATAGCTATTAAAGACAATAGATTTACCTGACCTTATATTGGCTGAAGAAAACACTCCTTTTCCAAGCTCGTTTGTGTTTCCGGTGATGTTAATAGGAGCTGTGTTGTTATGCATGTGAATGAGAATGGGGCTGTTGTAATTCACACACTTGTATCTCCAACTAGAGTCCAAAGTCAGCTCTGATTTGACATAACAGTAGGAAAATTAGCTTTCATTCATTAGTTTTCACGTTTTAAGGCAGGGAAAGCGCAGATGCTTAAAGATTCTTTCTGGATAATGTGTAAATAACTGTAAAATGGCTAGAAAAGAGGTTGGAGTAAATGTAAGTTAATTTCTTCTGATCCTTTGCTTTAGTTAAGATGCATTAGCAGAATTTAGCCCACCTGAGATTTAAAGAGTTTTGTAATTTTCAAATCAGAGTGGATGAGTGAAACAGTCTTGTGAAGTATCCTGAGTTCAGTAACGTTTTTCACTGGATATGGGTTTTCCAATTCCATTTTCTGTAATGTATTTCTTATAAAGTAACTTCTCAGCAGAGGCTCAGTTCCTGCCCCTGTCACCAGCTCGTTCTACTAGGTTGGAAAAGACACGCATGGCTACACAGTGCTAAGTGTCCTTAGTTCTGCTTGATCTCGGTAGCTATTCAGGACATACTTAGGAGTGTCTAGGAAATACATGTCACCCTATAGATTGTCTCCATTGATAATCTTAAACCTAGTTCTCCGTCTCCTCTATAGAAGTAATAATAACAGTAACATCTGGCTATTTTGTAAAGGATGAGGTGTGATGCAGTTCATCGGTGTTTGAGAAATTCTTTGGGATCCCAGGAAGAAATTGGCTTCATTAGGACTCAGTTTATTACTGGCACTTTATTGTGACCGGTGCTTCCGCATCCCCGTGGAAAAGGTTATAACTAGATCAATGGTTTTCAGCATGACCCGAGGGGTCTGTGAGAGGTAACAAAAGGCTCAGAAGGTCTGAGGAAGCCAATCATATTATTGCTACGCTTAAATTTATTGTCCTGATATTAACACACACACAGAAAATTTTAAGAGTGCACAAATAGGAAGAGCTCTGTTGCTTTGCATTAAGGTTTTAAGACCACGTAGTGGTATTACAAGCATTGTTAGTTAAACTGAGGCTCCTTTGCTTCCCTCTGTCTGTGCTCAGATGTCTTAAACCCTTTTAAAGGAGTGTTACATTGCACTCCGAGCCTCTTTTCTTTAACAGAGCAGTCTATGAGAATTCAGTCCAAAGTGGCCACGTGTGAGTTTCGGGAGCTGCCTGTGAGCCAGGTGGCTCAGTCTTCAGGGAGATTTCTTTAGGATGAGAGAGAGGAATTCTCCGAGCCATTCTAAGTGGCACCTGGGTAAGCAATAGACTTTGCGACAGACTTTACTACACAGAGCCCTGCTGTTCTACTGCCATCCTTATTGCCTCCAGTCATGTCCCACTGGGTTTCTGTGTGCCTGGGCCCTCAGCACAGGCAGAACAAAGAGTGATATGAACTGGGAAAGGAGGAAGACGAATATATCAGGGGAAGACAATGCAGTGTAAATGTTGAACAGTGTCATCCATGTGACTCTGAAATAGCAATTGGTGGGCAACAAACAAAAATTCACCTAGCATAATAGGCAATCAAAGTGCCAGTGAAAATCAGGCTCATTTGGAAGATGATTTGCTAGTGTTATTTGTGAAGAATGATTCGAAACTGCTGTGTACTTTTTTCTTTGTGTTCTTTGGGCTGCTTTTGTTTGCATGAGCTGGAATATGTTATATTATACATCTGTGATAATGTTAGATCTCACAGGCAGAGGAAAGAAATGAGATATGGGACAGGAGGGACACCAGTAGATTTTATTATTATTATTGGTTAGAAAATAAGAATGATGGAATTTGAACATATTCACTATTTTTTATCAAGATTTTTGAAGTGTAAATTTTCTCCCTCTGTTATTCCTTTACAGATGGGAATAGTAAAGTGGTTTAAACCTTGAAAGCATGTGTAAGTAATCTTAAAGTAAAAATCACTTCAAGATGTTGCTCTCAGAAAACAAAACCAGTAAAACTGGGGAATCCAGGGTCAACTCAAAGAATACCTGAAGCTTTATTTAGTTATTGAGATGCGTAATTAAAGAAAGCCAAAACAATCTTACCTTATGCCTCCCATGGTATCATTCAGTTATTATATATTACAGGATGTGTAAGAACAAATGAAATTACACAGACTGACATTTTCCGCAGTTTTTCCTCCTCCTCTGATATCACGAGAGATCAGTTTTATAGTCATCTGGACTGAGGTTCCTATCTTGGATTGTTGATTACAACATGCGTGGTTCGTAAAACCAGCCGCTCACTAGAATCCATGGTTAATCTAAGGATGAGGCCCCAGGCTGGATGTATATAAAGCTGCTTCAGTGATTGAATGTGCGGTTCCAGTATTAGCAATAGTTTCAGCAGGGACTGAGGCAGGGTCAGGAAAATAGAATAGATATGTTTTGATCCAGTGTTTCCTGTCCCCGGAGGTGACTGGTTCACCTTGAGTGCTACAGGTGGAAAGCAGAAGTGGCAGCATTGTTCCTGCCTGCAATGTTCCTGACTGCAATGCAGAGTCACTACATTATCTGATAGTTCCCTCTCTGTTAAAGTAGGTCGGTTATCAAAGGGATCAGGCATTTCTCACTTGTTGATGGTAGAGGATTTGGCCAGTTCCTTTCCACGAAATCTCTTCTTTTCCTCTTTGAAGGACGATCTCATTGTTACATGTCCTCTCAAAGTTGACTTTGATCAGTTCTGTGTACAGTCAGGTTCATGGATGTACGCTGAGAAGCTGCTATGCCTGCCACTCAGTGCAGCTTTCTGACCTTAATAATTTTGGCACTCCAAATCCCCAACCCAGCATCGACAAATTAAACTTTTTTCTCTTGGCAGGCTGTACTTTACTTATGTGAACTATAATTTCCTGCTGCTCCTTTTCCCCATTGTAGAGGTTTTTAGCTTTATAGATTTAAAAAATAGTCATGGTGTGGCTCATTTTGAAGGGATGTTGAGAAGTAATGAAAGAAGCTTGCCAAGATAAAAAGGAGCAAAATGACCTGGCCTGTTTGTTTTAGGAAGAACATTAACAATTCACTAAGATAAATTCAGCCATGGATTAACTGTGTAATAACATTAATATTCCCCCTGCAGTTATACTCTATTGATTTGTACCGGAATTATATTACCTTTCCCTTACTGAATTTTCATAGTTGGATTGATACCCTAAGGCTTTATTGTCACAAATTCCAAAATTACTTTATGCTTTCTCTTCCATATCACTTCATTGTCTGTTGGGTTTGGGAGTACCTAAAAGATGGTATGTGTGTCTTCTGGGTGGTATGCAGACCACTTCAAAACTTCAAAGTCTGTCAAAAAACAGGGAGCTCAAGGACAGGGAGTTTGAAGCCTGGATTCAATGGCCATAGCTGTCCCTACTGCTGCTTGTCTGAGGCCCTCTGGCCCTGGCCCGTGTGATACCACTTCTGCCACAGATGTTATTTACTGCAGGAGGATCTGGCTGGTTATGCCTGGGTCAGTTATCATTGCTCCTTGACTTCTTTCTTCCTGGCATACATGGTATTTTTGTGTGTGGCACTCTAGTGCCTATGTTTAATCCAAATTTGTCAGTGACCTCCACCTTTATTTCCTCCTCTTCTTGCTTCAGCTCAGGTTCTTTGTGGTGTGATCAGGAAATCTCAGTATTTTCTGATGACTGCCTGTGTTAAGCCCACATTAGCTTTCAGTTGTCCCCCATTACTAGAAAGCCCCAAATTTAAATTTAAAATGTACTATCATCTTACTCAGACCTACTGTTATCCTCCTGTTTCATTATTCTAGTTTATTAACATTTGAAGGCCTGAGAAGAATGCAGCGAGACAATAGAGGACCTTGTAATGTGATGACTCGGATGCAGACACAGCAGGCAGAGCTTCAGAAGATTAGAAATGGTAATACTTGTAATTAGAAATTCTGCAGTCGAGTAATGTTAGTTAGGAACTCGCAAGCAGAATTTAAGTACTCAGATTAATCTATATGGTGTGAAAATAATTATGTCAAGCCAAGTGTTTCACCATCAGGCTATCTCTGGGATCAGTCCCTTGAATCAATCTTCATTTTGAATTCTGGCGATGCGGACACAGAGTGCAAGGCATTAGTGAGTAGGGTGTAGGGTGTGCCACTAAATACAGTGAGTAACTGCTGTCTTCCTCAACTCTAGGGGAAACGGAACACCCCAGTTCTGGGTTTATGGAGGTGCATTTACATACTCAGGCCAACCCTGTAAACTGTGCTCAAAATGCTGCTGCATTGAAGAGCACTGGTCTGGGCAGAGGAAAGTTTTCTGTAGGCACAGATGAATATTCATTTTTTTTTTTCCAGCTGATTGGTAAATGCCATTACCATTAGACAAGTATGTCTTAATTTCCTGCAGTGCTGAGTGCATATATTTCCCATCCATGTCTCCAGGAGAGTTGTGGGCATTGAACACTGTGTTTATTTTTTTCCTCTTAGGGAATTTGTCATTGTATAAAGCGGTAAACATCGATTTTGTAAGGATCACAAACGCATTCACCTTTTAACTAGCACTAAAAATATACAGATTTGTGCAAAATAATTAATACTTATAATTCTTTCCCCCTGGTTCAGTTCTGTCTCTGCTCTTGGATGTTACTTACTAAGTTGGGGATCCCCATGCCTGCGTATGGCTTGTTCTCTGAGTGGTTTTTTTTCTTCACCTGTAACTGCAGTTTCTCTGGTTTTGGCAGCATGACTTTGCTCCTCAATATGCTCATGCTACATGTGTTTCTGAGGCTAGTTTTCCAAGCTCCAGCTTTTACACTGGCTTTCTTTTTTTTTCTGGGAAGACTATAGACAACCCCTGAACCAACCTCTTCAGTCAATCCCCTGCAGCTACTGTAGGGCCAAGCTGATTTTCTCAGTCCTTGGATACTCCATCACCTTAAGTGAAACCACTTGAGGTGGAGCCATCAAGATGTATCAGCCATTTCTTGTTTGCAGGCTGGAAGATGCATGAAAAAGTGCTGCCAGCACAGGGCAGGCTCTGTGTACACTGAGGCACCCCGTGACACAGCAGTCTCATGACATACACCAGAGCTCTACATAGACAGTCTCCTGCATTGTCATGCACAGAAAATGCTTCTGTATATTTTAGCATTTAGAAATCAAGTTCTTCTTAAGTTACAGCAATTAAAAAAGGCTGCTGCACAAGATCACTTCAAAAAACTGTCTTTTCTAGAATATGGGAAACTAGGAATATCAGTTCAGAAGCTGAGGTGAAAAAGGTGGAGGATTTATTTTAATGAGCATTAAAAAGTGTCAGTCATTTAAATGCGACTGTGGAATCAAACTTTCAGTGGCTAAGTGAAACAAACATTTGTGGGGGAATGTCTAGGTATACTTCAGTGCATTTGAGCCTGCCTCAGAGCAGGAGTACAGAGATGACTGCCTAAGGTTCTGTGGACTCAGCATTTTCTGTGTTTCTGTTTCTTTTTTGCATAAAGAATGTATCTTGATCTGAAAACTGTACTGGAATATATCCAGAATTCTTTATCAGATTATATCCTTGTTTCACTTCCACTGTAGATCATTATATTTTTAATACCGTAATTGACATAATTAGAAATATTGATTCCATTTCAAATGAGGCAATTTAACTGTAAATGTGCCAAGAGGCCAAAAAATAATCCGTCTACTGTTGCTTTGCTTACATGAATGAATCCCGATCCAGAGTCAGCAGGCGTTTTTTTTTTCATTCTTTGGTTTGGCTAAGTTGCCACTGATTTAGCATTGTCCCCAACTCATGTATTTTTTGGATTGCTGGGTGTCAAAGAAATGCTAAAAGATATAAAATTAGTGTGTTAAAATAATCTCTGAAAGTATCATTAGAGAGACACAGCACACTTAAAATGTGAAACAATTTTCAGTTTTAGTGCGTGCTTCTCCAGTGGGAGATCATATGGTAAAATTTAAAATAGTGCGAGTATAATCTGGTCCTGGAGAGTGGAGCAGAATGACATTCTGCATGAGAAGAGAAAATTAGAAGTTACATTGCTTTTTGTCTAAATAAGTCAGAAAAGTGAAGTATTTATATTGCATCATTTACAAAAAACACTGTTTGACATGTGTCTGAAAAAAGGGCTTTGAATAACCGTGAATAACGCACTGTTGTGGTTTAACCCTAGCCAGCAACTATGTCCACACAGCCGCTCGCTCCCTCCCGCTCCCCTCTGCCCCCAGTAGGGTAGGGAGAAGAGAGAAAAGGAGAGGGGAAAAAAAGACTCGTGGGTTGAGATAGAGACAGTTTAATAGCACAGTAATGGAAGAGGAAAATAATAATAATAATTTTATATGGTAAATATATTTTAAATAATGGTAAAAGAATATACAAAATAAAGTGATACAACACAAGTTGCTTTCACCACCCAATGATGGGTTGCTCAGCCCATCCCAAGCAGAGATGGCGGGTTTCTGCCCCCTGGCCTACCTCCATTTGTACACTGAGCATGACATCTATGGTATGGAATATTCCCTTGGCCAGCTTGTCCTGTCTAGTCTCCCTCTCAGCTTCTATGGGAAGTCTTTGACTAATATAAACATTACTTAGCAACAACTAAAACAATACGTGTTATCAGCATTATTCTCATAATAAATCCAAAACATAGCAGCTACTAGAAAGAAATTTAACTCTATCCCAGCTGAAACCAGAGCATGTGCAAAGAAAATCTTGTTGGTCTCCAGAATGGAAGGAACAAATTTAAGTCTACAGTTTAAAAAAAAAGAAACAAACCACAAGAAACCTTTTAATCAACATATCGATTACCGAATTCTCTTTTTGTACCTCTAGCACAGCAGTGTGATTTTTTTTTTTCTCATAAACCTTCAGGAATGTTCCTGGATGTCATTTCTATGTAGTACTTTAAAAGAATGTAAGAAACAGCCAGTGCTACTCTAGGTCTCCCTGGAGAAAATGCCCAATCAATTCATTCTGGCAGAGGAAAAACAGTGGATGTTCTTTCAGTAAAACTAAAACTGTAGAAGTAATCTTTAACTATATTTAGCATGGTAAAATGGTTTTTTTTTTCTTGGTACATTTTAACTTAAAGTCAGAAGCTGATTTTCAACATACTACACATTTCCAATAAAATGTGCTGTTCTTTCTAAAAATACAGACTTGGAGGAGAACAGACTGTTTAGTACCACTTAGCCAGGAGTTGGCTGTATGCATAACTCCTGCTACAAGTGTCTTCCTGTGAATGCTGTTTGAAGCTGGTTGTATAGTTGGATTCATGACTCGAGAAAGGTTCAGTGTAGGCTATTAAACAAACTTGTGCTTTTTTATGGTATTAGGTTTAAGATAATAGATGAACACTGAAGGAGAAAGGCAAAGAGTGGAGGAGCGCTAGAAGTCTTGGTTTGTGTGTCACTGCCATTGGGGCACTGTGTCGTCTTTTGTAATGGTGTCATATATGAACTTGGCATTTTTCTTGGCATGACATTTGAAGGCTGCTTCACCCCGCTCCCCTCACTCGCTAATTTTATGTGGATATATGGCCAAGGAGAGATTTAAAAGGCCAGAGACAGACACTGTCGTTCTTTAAAATCAATCACTTCTGTTACGTTACACCGACAACAGTATCCAAAGGAAGACTGAGAAGTATAATGACATATTGGATTGCCTATTTTTATGCCTGTTGTTTTCCTGTATTGAAATGTTCTTAAAATACAAACACGCGGTCCATTTTCAAAACACTGTATAGAATCTGAGTCAGAAATAACACGTGTTGGGCCCTTTAGAAAAGTGGTAGTTTGACAAAGAGAAAAGTCATTTATCCATCCTGTATGTTTTTTTATGATCCTCTGGAGGAAAGATGCTATAGAAATATGAAACATTTCTTTCATGAGTCTCCCTGGCTTCCTCCACAGATCCAAACTTTTTACTTCTAGAAGATTAAACTAGGGAAAAAAAATCTTTGTATTTGAATACCAATTTTTTGGTTTTTTTCATTATCCTTTCATACGAATAATGTTCAAGATGCTTGAGTAAGAAATTAATATCAGAAAATTAGCCAGAGACAAAGTAGGGAGACATTTATTGAGGACCTGGTGTTGTTACCAAATTACTGAAATGATACTTAACATGTCAGGCTCCGTTGTACAATTAGCTTGTAAGAAAAAAGAATAAAAAGTATTCAAAATAATAAAAAAGCAATCCCTATCCTAGTACACATCAGTTAAGTGGTTTATTTTAGCATATACCTGCATATATATACATACATACACAGAAATAAATATATACACCTACATATATATGTTCTCATATATATGTGTGTGTGTATATATGTCTTTGACCTCATTATCTGATATCTGTTAGAGTATTTCAGCTTGTTTACACTTGTTTTAGTTAGGATGTAAATTTAAATTGCCACAGCTAACTGGAATAGATGCGTGTGTAGACAAGTCTTTTGTTTCCAATAGACATGTTATGAGAAATGTAGTGCAGACTTTTTCATACTTTTCCTTGAATTTCTATTCCTTCACTTTTTGAAAGTTTTTTTACCTCACAGGTATGTACGGATGTTTCTTTTAGAAATGCGTTAGGAGAAAATCAACGTGTTGCATGTGGCTGCGTAAGATGAGCACAGCAGATGCTGCTAATTTGTCACTTCTTAGCATGCCTGTTAATAATTACATTTTCCAAAAACATAGGACGTTGAGGGTAACTACTAGCCAACACTGCAGGGATAATACCCATTTGCTGCTTTATGTGTAACTGCCTGTGCAGTTTAGTAGTCGTCCAAATCTAATACAAACATATATATTAACTTTTTAATGGAGTAAAGACTGACCCTGAAGTGTTATAATTTTAACCACCCTGGTGCAGAATAGTGGAGCCCTGTCTAATGGCCTTTGAACAATCACGTGTATCACTCTGTGGGAGAAAAAAGGCAGATGTAGCTGGTGAAGGTTCCCATCTGATTGCGTTATTGATGAAATTCTGACTTCAGCAGAAGCAGAGCAGGGTCCTATAGCAGGATATAAGACATAGCCAGTGCTTTAATTGATTGCAACCTCCCAATTCAGCACAAGTCAAACATTTCAGTCTTCCCTGAGCTTGATTTAATTTGTTTAAATGTCGTGTGTGGAAGTGGTGGGGGCTGTTGGCTTCTTGACAATCTCGTTGGCATTTGATCAAAGTCAGATGTTGCTTGCACTCACCAGGAAAAAAAATGAGGGAAAAATGGAGTATTCAAAGGTAGAACTCGTGCAGGAAATGTTAGCATTTACTGTGGAGTTACAAAAGTCTCCCCCAACCTTCACTATGTCACTTAACCCCAATTTAGATGAGGAAGAGATTTGACACCTGCCAGCTGTATAGTATTGAAAGGACATTCAGTTTATTTCTGCTCAAAGACTGTGTGGACAGTCCACTATGGTTTTGACTTCAGTTTCTATCAGAAACAGAAGAAATGCTAATCTAGTAGGAGAGAAAAGAGTGACCCTAGTCAACCTGCAGAAGATGCAGGAATGGCTTCAAAACTTTTGCCAGCTTGTAGTTACTTTCACTCTCTCAATTCAGATAGCACATGCTTGGAGAATGGTTCACTCTCCTACCAGACTCTTTTGCTGCTTTGTTT
>VYZM01015026.1:711224-737556 GCA_013398915.1 Dromas ardeola | reverse complement strand
TTTTTTTTTTTTTTTAGTTCTGCTCACTGAGGTTAAGCTGAAAGCAGTACAGTAACCAATGAGATAAAATATAGATAACTCATTGTTTGAGTCAAAGGGAAAGATTTTTCAAAAGGAATTAAATGAACTAGAAAACAAAGGTCTTCCTTTAAAGAAAATGATTCATTGATTTTTTTTTCTGATTGACTGTAATCAGAAATAAGCCTTTCTGAAAATTGCAGATGTTGTTCCATTGACTCCTAAAATATTTTTGATTTTTCTTTTTCATCATCAGTAAGGACTGAACTCTTTCTCCTCCTCATATATCTTTTAAGTACCCACATTTTAATCCTTAGAAAATGATTCAGAGTAATTGGCACCATGAAGTCCCATACTTATTAGCTCTCACTGATTCAAAATCAGGTTTGCATTTGAAAAAAATGGTGTTCTTAAACATTATAACTTCAAAACTATCCTGCTTTCTGCAAATCAAGTTGAGTTCTCAATTACATATCTTCCACAAAATCAAGTTAAACCCCAAAGGCCTGATTACTATTGTAAGAACATAATAATGGTTGCACTGAGTCAGACTGGATGTCCATCCCGGTCGGCATCCTGTCTGCATTAGCAGCCAGAAGTGAATGTGTAGGGACAAATAGAAGAGCAAGACAAGTATATGGGATGCTTTGTCAAAGACTCCCCAACAACTAACCTCGTCTCAGGTTTCCTGAGCCAAACATAGTCTCCATGTATTTGGACACCCTCAGTGGCATTCTTTACCATGAACATGTCTAGTTTTCCCCTGACCCCATGTGAGCTCTCGGCACCCACAGTGTCCTTTCAGAAGGTTTTTCCATTTAGTTGGAGGTCAGTGACGAGTGGTGTTCCCCAGGGGTCAGTATTGGGTCCTGTGCTGTTCAATATATTCATCGATGACCTGGATGAAGGGATAGAGGGCATCCTCAGCAAGTTTGCTGATGACACAAAACTGGTGGGGGTGGCTGACACACCGGAAGGCTGTGCCGCCATACAGAGAGACCTGGACAGGCTGGAGAGTTGGGTGGAGAGGAACCTTATGAAATTCAATAAGGGCAACTGTAGGGTGCTGCACCTGGGGAGGAATAACCCCATGCACCAGTACAGGTTGGGGGCTGGCCTGCTCGAGAGCAGCTCGGTGGAAAGAGACCTGGGAGTCCTGGTGGACAACGGGATGACCATGAGCCAGCAATGTGCCCTTGTGGCCAAGAAGGCCAATGGCATCCTGGGGTGCATCAAGAAGAGTGTGGCAAGCAGATTGAGGGAGGTCATCCTCCCCCTCTACTCTGCCTTGGTGAGGCCACACCTCGAGTACTGTGTCCAGTTCTGGGCTCCCCGGTTCAAGAGGGACAGGGGACTCCTGGAGGGGGTACAGCAAAGGGCTACAAAGATGATTAGGGGATTGGAACATCTCTCTTATGAAGAAAGGCTGAGGGATTTGGGTCTCTTCAGTCTGGAAAAGAGACAGCTGAGGGTTGACCTTATTAATGCTTACAAATACTTAAAGGGTGGGTGTCAGGAGGATGGGGCCAGGCTTTTCTCAGTGGTGCCCAGTGACAGGACAAGAGGTAACGGACACAAACTTGAGTATAGGAAGTTCCACCTAAACGTGAGGAGAAACTTCTTTACTTTGAGGGTGGCAGAGCACTGGAACAGGCTGCCCAGAGAGGTGGTGGAGTCTCCTTCTCTGGAGACATTCAGAACCCACCTGGACACTTTCCTGTGTAACCTGCTCTAGGTGACCCTGCTCTGGCAGGGGGGTTGGACTAGATGATCTCCAGAGGTCCCTTCCAACCCCTGCCATTCTGTGATTCTGTGATTTTGAACCTGGCTTCCATTAGTTTCATTTGATGGCCCGTTGTTCTTACTGGACGAGACATAAACAATGAATCTCCACCTACTTTCTCTAAACCACTCAAGATTTAGCAAACCTCTATCATATTCTCCTGTGTCATCTCCATGCAAAACTGAAGAATCATATTTCTAGTCATTCCTTGTATATAAGGTATTCTTTACCTTTGGTCATTATATGAAGGTCTTTCAGTACCTTATTGACCTCTGAAACTTTTCTGGTTCTAACAGTAACCTTTTGCAGTGGTAGAATCAGAACAGTACTCAGGATACAGAATGTCAGGACTTGCTTCTCTAATCTATAACCTCCTTAATTTGTGTTTGGCTATCATATAGAGAATTAAATTGATAACAGCAGAACCTTCCCTTTAATTCTTTTTCTAATTCGGAAAGAGAAACCCCACCAGTTAGGAAATATGGAGAACTTTAGAATTAAAATTGCAGGACTTGGAGGGAGGGAGGGGGATTCAAGGTTCCTAGGAAGAAGAGGGAGGAGAAAGGCATGGTAGAAGAGTTGAAAAAGTGAAAATTGGAAACTGTAGATGGCTTACTGTTGCATACTATAAATACATTTTTCTCTTTTCTTTTCTCCATGCAAAACTGACATTCAGAATAGAAATGGTCTGCAAGTTGGGTTTTTTTGGAGCAGCTTCTTTTAAATTTGTCTTTCACCTTAACCTTTTTTTAACATGGAGGAACCTTTTTTATCTATATATTCACAAACTGGTATCTGTAGGTTTCCTCCTAGTACTCAACTTTAAGAACCAGATAAAGTGCCCATTAGGTAATACAAAATTTAGAAAGGTAGAATATGAATGGTTTACTGAAAGAAGAAAAAAGCTGAAAAAAACCTCATTATGCCCAAATTGTTAATACATGCCAAGATGGCCTCAGTGAAAGAAGGAGGCAATCAAATGAAAAAAGCACTTCAGATGTGCACAGACATGAAACACGGGCATATCAGGATTCCCCAAAATATCTGTTAAAACATAGCTCCCTCGAGCAAAGCCATGGCTCTGTGCTTTGAAAGATAACCGTATAGCCAAACCTCCTATTAAATGGATAAGCCCTCAAAGATAAAGACACACCTCTAGGTTGGTCTCGCCAAGCTTATTATTTTCCAATTCTACTCTATGCCCTCATTTGACATATTTAGTCATGTGAGATGCTTCTTCTGATGTCTGGCCTTCCCTGCCAAGTTTTCAGAATTAGGACCACAGTTGGATGCCATATGAATAATCTCATTTTATGAGCAGCAGATCTACAGATCCAATCCACAGCAGAGACTGGACTATCTAAAATATCCAGTCTGCTTAAATTTATTTTACATATACTTACCCAGCTTTTTCTAAAAAGTGCTGAGAACCTGTCAACCAAACCCAAAGCACCATGTGCTATTTATTAACTGATTCAGCATTTCTGATAAAGCCTGGATCTTATGCACTGAGACTGACTATTCAGCGTTGAAGCTGTTCCCTTCAGAAAGTCCTTGGAGGGTTCCCAGCAGAAGTAGTACAGGCACTTTCCCTGATTTTATAGTTCATGAGCTGATGTTATTTTTGATGCATACAAAGATGAGAGGGAAAGTATAGAACCCAAAGTATTATTAAACCAGATATAGTAAGGCATTCACTCCTCCACCCTAATTCCAGCATCCAGATAGTTTTCAAATATGATATTTTGAGAGGTGTAATCTGATTCACTGTATTACAGATCTCCAAATTTTATTTGATGCTCAGACACGGGAGCACTTCAGTCCCAGCAGTTGTCCCCGGTGGCTGAAAGTAATGACACCCAGAAAGAGACTCCTGCAGGTCTAGTCCTCTGAAAGGACAACACTGAGTGCTAAAAGTCGCCAAGTATACTCACATAATTTAAGCATATTGATGAAATTAGTCTAGAGCCTTTGAAATGGATATAGTGAGGAGAAAAGGGAGAGCTTAAAGATCATTGCAAGTGTACTGTAAGCAGTCATAATTAACTACTCTTGTAAAAAAAAAAAAAAACACCAAAACCCAGGAGACTGTACAGGGACTTGCAGCTCTCTGAAAGATAGTGCTTGTATTTCTTACATGATTTGCATTTATGTGTGAAGTATATTGTGAGACAGCCCACTGACTTAAAATACTTCGTTAGAGACCAATCACTAATACAGAAGGACCTACAGTCAACAGCACTTATTAAATGTGCGTTTGTATATGCTTCTGCTACCAAAGGGCTATAGGAGTTAGTTCTTCTGATAGTTGAAAGATGTAAGAACAGTAACAAACCCAATACTTTTTGCCTGGTGGTTCCAAGTTCCCTGATGTGGAGGTTAGCTAAGGGGTTTTTAGGGTTTTTTATGGAGAGGAGTTTTTAAAACTGTTCTGTATTCTTTCTGAGCTTTGCTGCAGTTAGCAAAACCCTGTAAAGCATAAAATCTGGCAATTTTATATCTATGTAAATAAAAGGTCATTACTGTCTGTACTTTCTTTAATTGTTGCGGTTTTGTTCAAACAAACAAAAACCCCACAAGTAAACATACCTCTATGTTACTCTGAGTTGCTGTTAAGACAAACATTGCAATGCTGCGTGGGTGTCCTATAGCAAAGAAGTGATTCAAACTGAGGGGTTTTTCTTATCATATAATATTAGTATTTCATAATAGCGCTAACAGGTAATTCTATGTATTAAGCCCTATAAGAAAACTTGGGTCCAGAGTCACAAAAGCACTTAGGACTTTGGAATTCAAGATCCTCTCTATGTGAATCCAGGACACAGTGTTCTTGCTGAGGTGTCATAAGCTGACAAACATTGCCAGGCATAGTCTCTAAAACCATGAGTAGTGTATGAGTATTGATGCTTAGAGGGTGCAAAATTGGCTTCAGTTTACTTGATTCTGAATATTCACATTTATAAACCATACCTAGTCCATAACCCTCATGCATAATCCTTCAAGTGCTCATGTGGTTACTGATGATTCAGAGAAACATTTGTGCCCTGACACTGCTTACAGTAACTGAATCCTGGTCTGTTTTGATACACAAATGTTAGAAGGGTGAAATCTGAAAGCTTGAAAACCTTGTGACTCACCAAGAATGAGTAAGGACTGAAATACAAGTTTTGAACAGCAGCCTAAGGTAAAATGCTGCAGGAAAACTTCTTTTCATTGTGCAGTTTGAGTATACAGCATATAAATGAAGCACTGCCAGCTGTAGCAGGGATATTGTGTGTCACACAGTACTTGACTTTATTTTTAAAGCCCTAGCTGTTGGAATCATGTGATTGCATAAATTCTCTACTTTAATTTGTACAAATAATTGCATTTCTGGTAATTATTCCTGAAAGTTTGACAACACCACTCCTGTAGAATGAATTATTAGAGGGGAAAAAAAGACTTTATAATTTATTGCTTTTTAAAAGAGTCAAATTGTTTCTGTGATTAGTTGGAGTTACAATATTTGAATACGTGAGTTTTGTCAATATTCAGAATTTAAATGAAGTGATATAAAGTTTTTTGGTTTTTGGTTTTTTACTTTCGTTCATTTACATTCACTACTAGTGACCTGGTTCAGAAATATTTGAACAGTGATGTTATTGGTGGAGTCCTCTTAAAAATCATGTGTAGTCTTTGCACTGCAGTGTGTAAAGGTATTTTAAGATTAGAGAAATGGCCAATGTAAAGGTATCTTAAGATTAGAGACATGGTATCTGGTAAACTGGAAGGAAGGCTGTCTTTCTCATCTCTCTCTGGTGTCTACAATGCAGTTGTAGACCCTGCACTCCAGTTTCCACTATGGTTCCAGAATTACAGTAGCACAGCAGTGGGAAGGCATGTTGTAACAACAGCTGATCTTCAAACTGTTCCAGGAATAACTGAAATAACTCCATTTAGTCATTGAAATATTCTCATCAGTTAATCTAATTGTGGAACTTAATCTCCTCTGCCTTTAGTTTCTCAACAGCAGTCCTCTGTTTATCAAGGTTAGTGCGGGATTTTGACTATTTGTTGATTACCTTCCCTGGCTCATATCTACACACATGCAAAATGTGGAGGGAGGAGTGTGCAGTATGGCTCATCTTATTCACAGAGGACAAGTTTGGTAATAATCCAGGATGCTGATCTCTCAGATCAAAAAAAATGCTGGTTCAGAGTGAGAGCTGGATGCTAGGTATGTTTTTTAAATCTTTTTATTTTTGAAAAAGAATTTGATTGGGGCAGCTCATCATAATTGACACGAAAACTGATTTAAACCTGTAAAATGAGAGAGAGAGAGAAAGAGGGTGGGGGGTGAGAAAAAAATTCTCTGGACCTTGAAAGGACAAATAAGTTTTTGGTTTACATTCCTCTGGAGACCCCCAGCTTATTTAAAGGCTGAAGCGAGCTGTGGGACTGCTTAGCTTGTTTTTGACTTCACAGAGCTGGAAGAAGCATTGAAAGAATATGTTTCTCTGTGTAGCAATAAGCCATATGGGGAGTTTGTCTAATATTTCCTTGTGGGGAAAGGAATGAAACAAGATCGTGATTCTCTGTTCCTTCTTTAGAAAGTCCCTCATTATAAGACTTCTGCTTCTGGAAAAGGCTCCACCCTCTGACATGCAGAACCAACCACCTTCTTAGTACCAGATACTCCGTTATAACACACACACACACACACACACACACGTTTGGCACCATGCCAGGCTGTAATTTGTTTTTGACATCTATCTACTGACTAATGTGACAACCCACACAAGTATTTATTTCCAGAAGGAGGAATGCATAATGAGAACAGTAGCTCTCCCAAGTTCTGAAGAGCCGTTTAATGAAAAGGAGGGGGAAAGAGCAGCCTCCCACCCTTCCTCCCAAATGACAGGTTTTTCAAAGCCCAAGCACCAAATTCAACAACTTTGAAGTTGGCCTTTTGCGTTTTTTTAGCTACCATTTTCTCTCTGCTGAAGCTTCACAGAAGCTAGTATTTGTTCTTTGTTGGGCCGAGGGTATTTGGGGACTTGAAGGAGAGATGTTGCCAGAATGCGAATGGCTGAGAGCTAGGCGAAAGGCTGGATTGCATGCTGCATTGCACATGAATACCACATGCTCCTGCATACTCAGTCTGCTTTGGCTCCCTAAGTCTGATTAAAATACAGAAATCCTAGAGCAACAAGGGAACCATTAGAAATTCTGGCCATACTAGAGGCCCAGTAGCCCAAGCAACCTAGCAACCACTGCAGGTAAAACTCCTGAGCAATTCAAGTCAGAAACCAGGCTGAAGGCTTTAAGTGGGAGGGGGGGAGATTTAACTGTTTGAAGGGATGACTAAAGGAAATAGAGGATTTGCTGTTTCATGAAAGCCTCATATGAAGGCAGGATGCCTTCTCTGGAAGGTCAAGCTTTACCTGAAAATAAGTTATTAGTCCTTAACTAGTTGAATGCTATGGTGGTGTTATATGAGATGTCGGACTAGGTAAACTGGATCGTCCTTTGTAGCCTGAGAATCCATGAATGGAAATGTGTTGTATTTTGTTCCCTTCAGCTGTGTACTGCTACTACTGGGCCTTTACTTGGGAATTCATTTAATTTCAGCATAGGTCTGTAAGTGTACTGCTAAGTCTTCAAAGTCTACAGATTGTGCATGTTACAAGTACCTGGTTAATGTGCTTATATTCTTTTAATTTGCTCATAGTAATTACTATCACATTGGTAGGTTTAAAAGCAAAACCAGTGATAAAAGAGTTTGCAAAGCTATTTTACGAAAGAGCAATGCATCTTACTGAAAGTTTAACACAGTGCCACAGGCAAGCTTCCCTCTGACTCAGCTCTTTAGTATGAATTGAGTATAGTTCATTGAATATAGATTTAGTGTAACTGAAATGGATTTTATTTACACACCATTAGTTAATATAATGGGTTAATTTTATGTGAGGCAACTGTGTCCTGGAAAAATCTCCTGACCTGAATCAAGAAGGCCAATGGTATGAGGTTCAACAAGGCCAAGTGCTGGGTCCTGCACTTGGGTCACAACAACCCCATGCAGCGCTAGAGGCTTGGGGAAGAGTGGCTGGAGAGCTGCCTGGCAGAAAAGGACCTGGGGGTGTTGGTCGACTGCCAGCTGAATGTGAGCCAGCAGTGTGCCCAGGTGGCCAAGAAGGCCAGCAGCATCCTAGCCTGTATCAGGAACAGTGTGGTGAGTAGGACTAGGGAAGTGATCGTTCCCCTGTACTCCGTACTGGTGAGGCTGCACCTCGAGTACTGTGTCCAATTTTGGGCCCCTCATCACAAAAAAGACATTGAGGTGCTGGAGCAGGTCCAGAGGAGGGCAGCGAAGCTGGTGAGGGGTCTTATGAGGAGCAGCTGAGGGAACTGGGGTTGTTTAGCCTGGAGAAAAGGAGGCTGAAGGGAGACATTATCGCTCTCTACAACTACCTGAAAGGAGGTTGTAGAGAGCTGGGGGTCGGTCTCTTCTCCCAAGTAACAGGCAATAGGACAAGAGGAAATGGCCTCAAGTTGTGCCAGGGGAGGATTAGACTGGATATTAGGAAAAATTTTACACAGAAAGGGTTATCAAGCGTTGGAACAGGCTGCCCAGACAAGTGGTTGAGGCACCTGGAGGTATTTAAAAGGCAGGTAGACATAGTGCTTAGAGATATGGTTTAGTGGTGGTTTTTGTCAGAGTTAGGTTCATGGTTGGACTAGATGATCTTAAAGGTCCCTTCCAACCTAGGCGGGTCTATGATTCTATGATTCTAAGAGAATTTGGCTCCAGTGTACAAAATTCTGAAGGTAAAATATAACTTTCTCGTGGGTCCTCTGGCCCTGTTCATTTTTGTCCCAGTATTGAGCTGGGTTCAGGGACTGGCAGAGCAAACATTGCATTTCCCAGCAATACAACAAGCTGATTTGGCCCCATACCTAAGTTGAAACAGTAAAAAGTGCTCCCTTATCTTCTACTCCAAGTGCAGTGCCCTCTGTGCTTATAGGTGTCCTCATGGAGAAAAAAAAAATCATCATCCTGTCTTCCAGGAAAGGAACATCTGGGTTAACAGGCAGCTATTCTCTGTAGCTAGGAAAAAGGCGTAAGTGGCTAGAAGCTAAAGCTGGAAATAAGATGAGGATTTTTAAGAGTGAAAGTCATTAACCTAGTAAAGCAGTAAATGCTATTACTTGAAATCCTTAAATTGAGGTTTAAGTTTGGTTGCAGAATGGCTTCTGGGAAGAAATTTTAAGCTTCATGCAAGAATTCTTGAATTAGGTTTTCCAGTTGGTGCTATGTGATCAGTTAGTTAAATAATCCTAAAAGTGCCTTAAAACATTTGGCTGTGCATATAGTCATGTCCAGACCACTTTTGTAATAACCAGCAGGATGTGATAGCCTGTGAAATTGAAACCAGTGGTGGTCCAGAGGAGTTTTGGTGTGTACCTGCACCAGTGATTTTTGTCCCTTCAAAAGATTTTCTGGTAGACATGCATTACTGTACATGCCTAGTTAAGCAGTTTTGGGCTGGAACCTGGCTCACACCCTGTGGCTTGAGGCACGGATGAACAATTAGCAAATAAGAAGTGTCCTACAGATCTGACAGGCTTCCTCTAGCAGTCATTGCAATGCTCTTTCATTGGAGCTTGTCCCAAGAAAAATGGAACAGTTTTGGAGTGATTGGGCCAGTCTCCAACGTAAATGTGACTGCTTTTCAGGGACAACAGTTCCTCAAGGTGCTAATGAAGGTGTGCAGCCCTCATTCATTCTTGCCCATGTGCTAGGAAACATAGCGAGAGGCCAAGGAAAATAAAAATGCTCTTGTAGCTTCCTGTTGTCTCCTGTGTTGGAAGTCAGGCATGGTGGCAGGCAATGGTTTAAATGCATTCCCTTTCCTGCAGATGGCTGTGAAAATTTTGTAATTGCCCTTGAAGGGCTTGTCTTTTTCATAAACAATGTATTTTCCACTGTTGCTTGTGGCCCAGCAGACACATGCCTCTTGATATTTTAATATAACACAATGCAGAGTAATTGTCCTAAAACTCACTTACCTGTTCTTACTGTACCAGGCCCAAAGCCTACAGCACCTGTTCTATTTTTTAGCAGTCAGTTGAAAGAAACTAGTCATTGTGGGAATTTTTACTTCAGCATGAAAAGGGTTTATAAGTCACTCTAACAATATTTCTGTGTAAAATTGTAAGAAATTTACACTCATATTGCCAGCCCTTATAAAGAATCATGAGTGATTAAAAAAATAGAGGTATCTAATGATGATGCGAGGGTGGATTTTTGTTGCCATGAGCCAACTTTTGCCTGTTCTTGTGCTCTTTGCCAGGGCACTGAGTTTGTCCAGATCATTTTGCTCTGTCTCCTGCATAGTTTTAAAAATCCTTGCTGATAAGGTCACACCCAAGCTTCATTGCACAGCATAAGCAACCTTAACAGTATCAGCCTGCCTCCTAACCAAAATCGTTCTCATATTACATTGCAGCCTCTCAAGGAAAGCCAGAACTTTCCAAGGTAGGAGGACTTCTTCATAAGGCTGTGCCAAAAAGACACATGCATGTTGCCCGTGTACCAAGGGGAACACGTCCTAGGAGCTGTTTTGCATTTTGCCTTTAATTTAAAAGCGGGAACAACTAACTGTCACTCACAGATAGAGGGAAGGTGAGGCTACCAACCTGCATAGGCAATGTTGTCCCCCACTTGAGGAATGCTGGCTGGTCAGCAGCCCATCCATGTGTGTGGGAGATTATTGCTGCAGGTGCATGGTGACAGCAGATCCAGTTCAGGGATGGCAGGATATTTTGTCAGATGACAAGTTACGCACCCTCATGACTGCATCATTCTGGCTCCTCAACACCTGGATGGGAGATGTCTCACCTAAATTGCCTCTCCCTGACATCAATATACAAATTCTTCTGCTTTTGTTATTTAGACTAATTCTTAACATGTTTGAAGCCAAACTAAATGCTAACATCAGCTGTTCAGGAGTTTTCTCTGAACATCAGGAGATGTTCAAGGTCTAAGGTGTAAAGGCCTGGACTAAGGCAAGGTGAGTCTGACTCATGGTTTGAGAACAGAATTCCTGCAGTTCACTCCCCATGGAGATAGATACCCCAATTTTATACGAACATATCTCCCAAGATAAAGGACAGTGTATTTGCATGACCAAACATTGCACTCTCTAGTTTTCTGGGCTTGAATTCTCCAGTCTTCATCAACTAATAGGCATGATTAAATTAGAAGCCCACATGCCCAATGTCAGTGGAGAGAGACAGCCCCCCTCAGAGGAGAGTTCACCTATCGGATGGGATGATTTTCCCTTTGAGGTGCTTGTCTCTTTCCATGTAAAGGCACTAGTAGGATAGTCCCAGAGAGGCTGTGGGTCTGTGAACTCACCGTGGGATCTGTAGGGTCCCCAATGGGCCAACTGCTTTTCTCCATGTTTGAGCTAGTTCTCACAATTGACAGCGAAGAGAGCCTCACTGCCTTGCTTGTAATTACCCTTCATGAAAATAGTGACCAGAGAGAAAGTCGCAGAATCATTTAAATACATTCAATTTTGTTTGTTTCTGCTCTTAACACCAGTTTGAACAAGACTAATTCTGATGAAGTTGATAGGTGTTAGTCTGCTGTAGGAGAAAGGAATAAAGCTCAGTAAGCACGTAAACTAAAGTACAAATTTCTTCTGAGTCTGTGGTCCAGCAGTGCTCTGAGCTGGAGGTGTACTGGTTTTAAATCTGCAGTTACTAAGTTCAGTGAGGAGAGAACTGCAAAGGCGTATATCTTGGAAGATGAGTAAGTATCACAAAATCTGAGGCCCTGTTTTTGTCTCCTAGGCCCAATAGCTGTCTTGCTGTGAGAATGGGCACCTCATCTCCCCTTTATGCCAGCAAAGAGGCTAGTCTGGACATATTCATGTGCCAGTCCAAAGAGTTGGGTTGTTTTTTGTTTTCCTCAGACCTAGAGTTGCTCTTGGAACAGCATAAAGACTGCACTGGCTGCTGTGAAGCCATGTTTGTCAGGATGGAAAGCCTGGTTTTATTTCCCCCTGCACTTCAGTCATTCTGGACTGGACTTTCCTCATTTTTCTGCAGCTTACGCATGGGTGGCACTCCAAGTCCTATTATAGACTGTACATTATCTGACAAACTCTCCTAGGAAATTGCTCACATGTCCTAGAGAACATTAAAAAAACCCAACCAAAACGACACAAATCTCTCAGCTGAGAATATATGTGCCCTGTTTCAACATATGTGCCATCTTTTGTTGATCCACACCCTGCTCAGATAAGCAATCAACTAATAAACTTCTATCATGTTGAGATTTAGAATGGAAATGCTAGTAAGCCCTTAAGTGCAGTGATGTTAACGGATGACACTGATATAACAAATAGCAGGAGATTCACTCATGCTCACTGCTAAAATACTTAGGAGCTTCACTTTCTTTACAGCTTGGAAAAGTTTCCATTTACAGATTGTTTTTCCCATTTATAGGTTTATCTACTGCTGAATTCAGCAGTCTTTGTCTCTTGCCACTTTGTCCACCTTCGCATTAAGACAACATCTCTGATGCTGTACGTACTT
This sequence comes from Dromas ardeola, assembly GCA_013398915.1. Taxonomy (NCBI): domain Eukaryota; kingdom Metazoa; phylum Chordata; class Aves; order Charadriiformes; family Dromadidae; genus Dromas; species Dromas ardeola. The sequence goes on along the minus strand of VYZM01015026.1, from coordinate 725,168 downwards.
CTTTTTGAAACTTGTAGTTAAAAAATCGAATGCATTTGCCTTTAGCCTATCACAGCACTGGATTCCAGCATATCTTGCTTTTGGTTCCTGGAAAGAATGCTGTCAAAAAATCTTAAGTTTTGAATGCCTTTCCATTAATATCCTGTTTCTTGTCTGCTCTCTCCCTTTGCATTTGACTGTTTTTTTAAAACAATTTTTGTTGAGCTGCTTTCTTGACAGCTCCCATTCTTGTGGTTAATTTCTTATTTTATATGTCAGCATAAGAGTCAGGGTAGTGCCTTCCAGGTGGATGTGTCTACATGGGGATGTTCGTGTATATTAAGCAGAGGTGTGAGTTGCAGGACATAAGCTTTTTTGGTAAAGGTGTTTGTAGATAGAAATTGTTATTAGAATTATTAAATATAAAAATATAATAATTTTTATAATCAAGAGGTTTATTTTCTTGAAAAGGCTGTTGAGAATAAAGGATGTATTCCCTGTCAAGCTACAAATGCTTTAAGATAGGTCAAATTTTAGATCTGAATGACTTGACAGAGACCTATAATCCTCTGAGGGTTGAGAGGGTAATTTACTCACTGTGTCCATGCAGTTTTTAGCCTCTCTGCTGAGTCTGCATATTGGTTATGTTGTAGGCAGCAGTCTGCTGTAAACGGGATTGTTTCCTCACAGGCTGCTGAACACCCAAGTGACGAAAGTGAGTGTTGATTACTACTGGAAGTAGTATTACTACAGCTTGTTGGCGTAGCAGTGAAAGGCACGGTGGCTTTTTACTTCGTTCCTTTTCTTTGTCCTAATGGGCTCTTGCGTGTGTTCTGTTGCTTTCTTTTAGTCTTTAATCCCTTCTTTTGTATTTCCCAGTTTCCTCACAATTCATTGTGAAGTTGCCAAGCCTGCGCCCATAGCTGCCCAAACCCCACACCAGCACTCCTCTGGAAGGGTGCTTTTCCTTCCTGCTTCACTCTTCCTGCCCTCTTTCTCCTCCTGATGCATTGGCCCAGTTGTTTCTGCAGCTAGGGTGTTAACCGAGGTGGGAAACCAATCTGCATTAAAACCTAGATTTTTTCTTTGCCCGCTTAGTTTTAATTAGTAGAGCTCCTGGTTTATTGCACAGCTAGCTATCTGAATGCGCTAGCAGTCACATAGGTCGGGACGGCACAGAAGGTTCAAGATACCAGGAGACAGCTTGCTTTGGAAGCACTGCTGATTTATATCAGCATACAATGTTTGGTAAAACGTGGCCTGTTCCCCTCACCTCCTGGAGGAGGCTATCATTATTAGGCTTTATTTTATTTTTCTACGGTTTCTTTTAAAGGCTTTAGTTCTTCAGAAAAAAAAAAAAAAACAGGGGCAAAAGCAGAAATAAAATGATACAGGGCTGGATGCAGTCACAGCATTGATAGAGAAGCTGTGCAGAGAGCTACTTCTTCCAGATTGAGTGCTGTTAACATCCTCACCTCCTGCTCAGCTGGAAGCCACGGGAATGAGCAAAGCATCATTTTTTTCCCGATTCTTTTTCTACATCATGCTTTTTCAATTCACACAACTGCAGCCCCGTCTTATCCTGGGGCGAGTGGGATGGGGTTTACACCCCGGATGATTTTGGAGCATGGAAACTAGAACAAGGCCTTCATTTTTCTTTCCCACTTATGGCTTGACCTGTATTTGAACTCGGATCTCTAGGGGCTGCTGCACAAACCTGCCACAGAGCTCCATGGCCGTGTCCTAATCCTTGCCTTCTGCTCTGAAGGTGTTCCACTCTTGCAGAAGAAAAGGCAAGCCCAAATGGAAATGTAAAAAAAAAAAATAAGAAATGGGTGCACTGCAGAACTGGAGAGCCAGAGCATCAGTTTTTTTACTGACCATCCTGTCATTTTTTGTGTTCAGCTTTTTTGCAAAATGGCTTTTATCAGAAGAAAAGCTATCGGCTGTGATAAATGTTCCAGGCAAAGGATCTGAGTGACTGACTGAAGCAGAGTTTTTATAAGTGGCTATGATGTTTTGCACTCCATAGCAGATAATGGGAAATAAGGCCAAGAGGATGTTGTTTATTCTGATCCTTAAATGTAACAAAAGTTGTGAAACAGTTTGCTAAAGCTTCTTTCATTCTTTTCCCACCTTTCTTTTGTGCCCTTGAATCCTTTCTAAGTATACACACAGATCTGTGTGTCTCTGTGCAGCTCCCTATATAGCTCTCATGGCTGAAAGATGTATCTAAGTGCTTTCCACTACCACAGCAAGAAAATCAACATACAAAATGTCTGTCTTTCTCCTGTCGCTGTTCATGGGAGTAGTTTAGAAACTAGTTCAGACACTCATAACTGCAGACTAGCATCTAAATTTTGCAGATAATTTCCATTTTATCTGTGCATTATATAATCATCTCCATCTTTATGTGTGAAGGCAATGGCAGAGTTACTGTGTAGTGCGTCCTTGCTTTCTCCTTAGCTATTGTGTTCCTCTCCTATTGTTGTTTTGAAGTGGGCCCAGTCTGTTCTTTCTCATTCTCTCTTCTACGTTCCATTTTATTTACTGCCATTGGCATGATCTGCATTATTTATTGCTCGTTACTCTCTCTTTGGCCTCTGGAATAATGGTTGTGTAGTGTCTTAGTTTCATCCTAGGATCTACACAGTCCTTCATTAGCAGCTTCTTTGTCTCTTTTTAATGTTATTTCCCAACACTGCTGCTGTATACCTTTCTTTCCCTTTAAGCATTATCTTAGCATTTGCATTTCCATTAAGTTAGAGTGAAAGCATATAATTCCTTTGTTTCTTAAATTTACCCAATATTTTCAACATCTGCTAATATATTTGTACAGTTCAGTCATTCTAAATAGTTTTTTCATGCATTCTCTGAAGTCTCATTAAAAGAAAAATATTACATGCTGTATCCCCCTCTTATTATGACTGATCAATTATCTATATCTAGTCAAGTGGTATTACTTGTGATTCTCAAACCGTAAAAGTTTGCTTTCGATTTTTCACATGTATGTACTTGCACAGCATTCTTTGTCAGACTGCGGGGGATTAGGGAGGGGAGGTTAATTTTTTTTTTTTTTATCTGTCTAAACCACCCATGTCCCTTGAGGAACTAAGCCATTATATGTTCCCCATAAAAAAAGTAGAGCATTGCATAGTGGTTTGAGCACATGACAAAGGGCTTGAAGTTCCTAATTTCCTGTATCCCCTACTTTTGTAAGGGGTGATATTTGATCAGGTGGTATTCATTCAGCCAGGTTTTGAAAATTGCCGTGTGTTTTTGATAACCTATTGTTTGATAATCTGTCTTTTTGAGCACTCACGTCTTGAAAAACAGAATAAAAAACTCACTGCTGTTGCTGCCTCAAGTGCTGCAACAGCCACCCTGCCTGCACATTCAACCATAAGGTTGGATAAACCGGGAAGTTTACTATTCAAATTTATGTTTTGGATAGCCCTAAATAGGCCACATAGCAAATGAAGTGGTGCAACTAAAGCAAAGATGAAAGGTGGAGTGAGGGTGCTCTCCTGACAACTAAAGTTTCGGGTTTGTAACGTCAAGGTTCAGTTTCCAGCTTTGACTTGATACGTCATGTGAGCATGTCTCTGGCCCCACTTTTAGCTCCTGCAGCGTCCTTCCACAGGTGTACTGTGAGTTGCTACCTCAGAGGGGTTTCTATGATTGATGCAGGGATGCTTGGAGATCCTGGGAAGGGACAGAGAAAGGCATTGAGACACACTGAGACTGTCATTTTACTGTATATTAAGGTGTATTAGAAAGCAGGAAGTCTTGAGACAGAAGTCCATTGTCAACTCATCCTTCTAATTTACACCTGCAAAGCACCTGCACAATTGTTCATCATTCTCATTCCATAATTTATAATAAATTGTTTTACCTTATGATGCAGGAAGAAAATCTTTCAGAGGCTTGTCCCTTCAACCCTTTTCTGTCTGTTGACGAGCAGAGCTCCAAAAGCGCTATTGTGAGAAATTTGGCCCCCTGTGTGTCTCCTCTCCCATTCCTTCCAGCTTCCTTGAACACCTTTCTTCTTCAGACTTGTAGCAGCTCTTTTTAGAAGTGTAGTTATCAGTTGTGTGTTTGTCGTCTCTGGCTCTGAGCTTTGCTACATTTCTGGATCCATAGATTGTTTTTTATGCAACTCGTGGAAAGGAAAAGACATATAATGAACTTTGTGCCCTCTACTTAGTTCAATATGTGGCCAGGCCTGCACACACAGACCCAGAAAAATACTTGGAGCTGTGAAGCCTCATCTTCATCTCCACAAGGGTTCCTCTGGAGAACATTAGAAAATATCAGTAGGCAAGATTAGATAAACAGTACGATAGTACGCTACCTTTGATTTGGCAGCCATAATCCAGTTGGATTAAGATGAGATCATATGACTTAACTTGCCTTTAATAACAAACAAACAGCATTTAATAGCTGCTAGCCAGTTAATTTTCACAATACCTTTGCGAGGAAGATGTGTTGTCAAGTTGGGAAACTAAGGCAAAGGGATTTATCTAAATCTTAGAAAACACCTCCGATTACTTTTCAGTTCTGATGTGCTTAACCAGAAGTAGACACAGGTCCAGCCAGAGGCTGGGGTGGAAGGACACTACTCACTGTGCTGCCAACCCATATGGGGTTTTTGTTAGTAAGGTGTGCTAATAACTGATGGGTTTTGCAAAAAAACTGTTACTACTGTTGCCTTCCTCTTCTGTCCTCCCAACTAAGCACTCTCTTCAGGTTTTGCGACAAAATCTAGAGCTTCGTTTCATTCATGTACCAACATTCACTTGCAAAAATGAGCAGGGTCACCTGAGTTCAGGGTGCATGAGCAGAGGGTGACTTTGCCTCTGGCCACTGCTGCCCTGTGCCAGTTGGCAGTTGTCCGTGTGGACACAAGAGCCTGGATTTGGACTGAGGTGCCTAGATGTAGGCATTAAGTTTGGGCCCTTTTTTTACCCCCTCCACTTTGTTTGCTTTCACCAAAGCTCTACTTTGGAGTGTCGGAAAATTGAAAGGTTGCTCAGAGCAGTTTCATGACTACCATGCAAATACACCTGCCGTTGGAAAATAGTAATCACTCTGGAGTAACACAGTAATAGTAAAAGCTCGTGCTGTCGGGATGAAATGTGCATATATAGAGTTGCTGGGGAAATGTCTATACAAGGTCTGCAGAGGAGGCTAGGATTACTTTTTTTTTCTTTGCAACTTATACAGAATTTCTGATGGGAATACTTCACAACTGAAGCTCTGCTTTCCCTTGGGGGAAATGCAACCATTTAACTTCTTTCTTCTTTATATGTATACTGAGGAACTGATGGTTTGATCCCATGGGAAGTCTGTATCTGTTCACAGTTACATTTGTTCATTTCAGGAGGATTCTGTGTTATCTGGGAAAAAGAGAAAAAAGAAAAGGATTTGGCTTAGTTTATTGTATTGTCAATTCTTTCTGCCACACCAAGGAAGATGTGCATTTCCAAATTTGATTTTGAATTGGGGTGAAGGAGGTAGAAATCAAAGAAATTATTATCAGGTCGGGGGTGGGGTGGGGGGGCTGGTGGGAGGAATGTGGGGGGAGGGAATGTGAACCAGGAGGCAGTAGCTTTGAAACTGGATACAATAAATTACTCTAATTTATTGTTTGTTTTTCTGATTGCATGCAGTTGCATCTCTTTTTGCCTTGCTTGACCATAGGAAGCAGCACATTTTTAAGCAAAATGAGCAGAGAAGCCTCTGAGTTCACATCTTGGTCTGGAGACATATAAGGATGCAAACTTTAATGACATTCATGCAGAGGAAAAGAAAATAGTGAGGCCGAGTACTGAAACAAAGGGAGGCAGGATATCGAGAAATGTGAGCTTTGATGCCATTTAGAAAGGGTCTGGATCCCATGATTTATCTAAAAATGACAAGATGCCCCTCTAAAAATGCAAATGTCGGCACTGCATCTTGTAGCTATAATGAATGAGTCTTTCACACAATGGAAACATTCAACTTGTTCTAGGGCACTTACTGTGGCTCCATATGCTGAGCTGCATGCTCCTGGCCTTTAATCACTCTGCCTTTGTTTTTTTCGAAACTTAAATTAGAAGCACATTAGTGTTTATACGGTGTACACTCAGGATTTGTTTTTTTGTGTGTTTGTTTGTGGAGAGTTGGTTTTGGTTTTTAACACTAAATAAGCCCGATGAATGCAGTCCTCTTCAATGCCCAGGACATGGCAAATCATGGGAAACTTAAGTTGGCAACAGCAAAAGGATGTAAATTTTGAGCTGCTAATGGCAAGTAGGACTCCAGCTTTGGGGCGAGGGGAGAAACCATGTTACACAGTGGGGAGCCATTTAAACCCTCCTCTGACCTGCCAAGAGTACGCCTGTATGCTTTCTGGTTTATTCGAAGTGAGATAAAGCCAAAGTTTTCCTTTGTTGTAAGTTTGGGTTTAAAAGAATCATTTCATAGATGTGCAGACTGAGCTGCAGTCTTGCCGCTATGAACCTGATCCAGAGCACAATGCACCCCATCTTACGGCTGTCATTAACAGGGGCTTTAGTGTGGGCTGCATCTTACTATTTGCAGTTTACTATGCAGTTTTTCTTGGGATTCAGGGAAAGAATAGAGATCCATCCATCAAATAAAATAGGAAACCAACCACTCTTTCCTTGAAGATTTTTTTGGGAGGGGTTTATCCCACATGCATAATATTTAATTTTCTGGATGCATATATGCAGCGTATGTGTGAGTGGGCACACATATAACTCCATTACAAGTTTTAAAAGCTCTGTTTCTGACAGAAAAGCAGGCTAATTAATAGGAGTAGGAGACAAAATGCCAGCTTGTAGATTTGTTTCCCCTGCAGAAATCAGCCCCCCTGTTAGACTGTTCCTTCTTGATCTGATGTAACAAGAAAAGAGAGTCAGCTGTGAATCAAGCGCCTTGTTCTCATTTCCTTGATCATTGACATGGTTTGAGAGAGAGAAAGGAGGAGGGATTATTTGTGAGGTTATTAAAAAAAAAATATCCCCGCTCCCCCTCCTCCTCTCCTTCAAGATGCACAGGCACTTCCAGAATGTTCCATAATGTGAATCTGACTTTTCTCATTAAACATCGTCCTCTTTCCCCCCTACTCCTTGTTAGTTAAAAAGTGCTGTTTACAAGTCACTAAGCAGATAATTCTGAGCTTTGACGAGCGGATTGCCAGTTTGCAATACAGTTGAAAACGTGTTGTTTTTTTCAGTCAGCAAGCTGTTTAATGGTTTCAGAAATTAAAGGCTAATTGCACTTGAGTGAATATGTGCTTTTCTAAGCCCACTGTTACCATTATTAGGGTATTTACCAGTTCGGAAAATTCTCTCTTTACATAAATCCGCTAATTCTTCATTGCTGCCCTGTCCTGGAAAGCAGCCACGCTGAGAGTTTTGGCCACATCAGACTGACAAGCTGGAGTGGGTTTTTTTGGTGCAACTTTAATCGTTGCCTATCGTCGCATTTCTGTGCGATGGTTTCGCTTGCAGGATTGTGCAAGTTTGTTCACGTAATGTTCATTTTGTAAATGATCCCTTGTGAAAGAAAACTGCATGTCGATACTCTCGTTACGATATCAAGGAGATAAGGAAGTTGATTGTCTTCAGCGAATAAGCGAGAAATACAAGGGTAGATTTGGTAGCAGAAAAAGTTTAGCTTTTGTATGCTGCAGTATGCTTCTGCAATATATAAAATTGCTGATGTGTAGAAGAGCTTGGGAATGCTTCTAAAACAGATTTTTAATACCAATAATATAAATGGACGCCTTTCCTGGAGAGAATGTGGCTGGTCAGAAAATCCAAAGCCATTGCACCTTAATAGAAAGACTGTTTCATTATTTCCTGGCATTTGCTTTCTTTCTAATTAATGTCATACACAGAAGGGGTAATCATTCAGCCATCTTTCTAGCTTAAAAAGAGTCAAAGATTAAAAAACAAACAATTACCCAATGTAATTAATTTGAGAGGGGATTTTGGGGGGTAAATTTAGAGGGAGGGGTTGTTCCCCTCTTCTGTTGCAGGCAGCGTTTGTCATTCTTTGGCAGGAATGACTAATTTATTGTCTGACTCTCCAATCTGGATGCATACAGGGTGGCTTTCATTCCCTCCCCCGCCGCCAAAACTCTTCTGATGTGCTGTGTATTTGTTTGGGAGGGGAAAGAGGAGGGGGGGGAAGGGAGAAGGTTATATGTTTCTGACCTGCTTTACTGCTTTTCAACTGAAAGTAAATTAATGCACACACTAGATTCCCCTCTGCTGTGCTGATTGGATCCTTGTGCCGATTAAATATTTCACACTGATAGAGGGATGCTGAAAGCACTCAGCTGGTAATGTGGTATGTACATCAGTGGTACAATAACTGACTTTCAGGTTAAAGTCAAACAAAACCCCCAGTTTGCTGCAGTTTTGATTAGAATGAGTTTCACTTTGAATTTAAATCCTTGAGCCTGCTGCAGCGATGGCTAATTAACTGAGATCTGATAGAGAGAAAGGAATACATTCTTGCTTCTAATGACAGGCAGGCAGGAAGTTGTCAAAAAAAAAAAAAAGAAAGAAAGAAAGAAAGAGAAAGAAAGAAAAAGAAGAAGCCAACAGACAAAAGAAGCCTTTAAAAAAATAAGAATGCTGAGATGGTAGTTCAGCACACGTAAACCTCTCTGCCCGTGTTTCACACCCAGCCTCCTTCGGCTGAAAGTCCGCCCATAGAAAGCCTGTTTCGACCGAGTTCCAGATTTTCTTCAGCTATTATCTTAATACTCCTGACTAAAACTAACACCCGAGTTCCACCTAGTCGGGCAGTCACTACCTCCTCGTTTATTAATTGCACTTTTGGGGGCTTCCTTTAGGAGAGGGCAGGGGACACACACAGGGGTTTGCTGCACGGAGCAGCCGAGGGACTGTCAGCTCCACGCCGCGCCGCGCCGGCCTGAAGGAGGAGGAGGAGGAGGAGGGAGGAAGGCTACCTGCCCCCGGTTACCGCACATCATCCCGCGCAGCAGTGACCCCTCCCTGGGGGTCATTAAAAATACTTGTGTCGAGCAATTTCTCCTCCCTCCCCTCCTTTCTCCCCATCCCTTCCCCCCGACCCAGCTTCGGCGTCGCAGGGAGAGCGCTTGCATCAAACTGACAGGTCATTTACCGAGATTGGCAGGAGGAACTACCCCAGCCTTCCTTAAAAATGCTTCTCCTCGTCGGTTTCACGTCTTGAACGCCATTACATCAAAATATTGTGTTTCAGAAACAGTGCATAAAACTTTTCCATGCAAGTGTCTTCATCCTTGTTTGCATGAAAACGTGTTTTACTGTCTTCTCTTTGGGCACAGGCAACCTGGTGCCCAAGGGTTGTATGCAAAGGGAAGCATTTTTTATGGGAGTCCAGGGATAAAATATAGACTACGGAGCCTTTCAGCTCCATAAGCCTCCACCAAACTGCCATGGGTGCCCATGTATGTGTACATATGTATGCTCAGCCAAAGCCCTGCTCATTTCTCTTTCAGTGTGTAAAGTTACGCAGGTGGTTGGTTCGTCACTTAAGGTGCAGATTAGGCAGGATCAGCTGTATATATAAGTAGCAACATGGAAATGCATGAGAAATACATGGAAATTCATAGGATTGTACCAAAATCCTAAGAGACTATACTAAAGTTCCATAGCTGGTGGCCTGTCTGCAATGCATTTGTGTGTTGTCGTTCTTTGAATATTAAATATTCTGTTGTTCAAGAGAATTTTATTGTGACAATTGAGTAAATTAACAGAGGTCATGGCTCTCATTGCAGGAGAAGTCTGTTCAGCTGTTTTACATGCAGGGCCTTAGATTAGTGCCGAATGCTAAATTATTAATTGACAAGCCATTGTTTTGGTTTGAAAGTGGATTGCCAGTCTTCTGCAAGCTAAATAAACTCTCAGGGTTATGCCAAATGTTTTCTCTTAGCCGTGGGGCCACTAAGGTAAAGAACTGATATTGCTCTGAAAACTATTGCAGTTTTTCACAGTGAAACTGCTTTGTCAGGAGAGCATCGTTCTAGAAAGATTAATGGACTGAAGTCTCTATCTACAGCATGTAGGTGTTAAAATATAAATGTGATGGACAGTGAATTTTAGGTCCTTTTTAAACAGGTCCCGTATTTTACTGTGAAAACGTGATGGTTTGTTGAGAGGCATGCGTCTGTTTTAAATCACTGCTGTGGTAAAGAGCAGCCAGTGGCAGAGTATTCCTCCATTGTAGAATATGACCATATTCTTGTTTGAGATGTATGTGTGCAGTAAAGTTGACATCAACTCTGTAAGGATTTGAAGAAGTGATGTAAGCTGCAGCAGAGTAAAAATGAAGGAACGGAAACATTGCATTGAAGGTGACTGTCCATGTAGAGCCTGGCTGGAGCCTATGCGCACATGTATGTGCATACCTGTACTGTGTGGCTCAGCGTGTTTATCACAACAGCACAGCCGCCTTCAAATCCTTTCTCCCTTTGCACTTTCCCTTTTTTTATTCGCTAAACAGAATGATTCGTGGTACGTGATGGGAGAAGTAGCATTTGAGTAGCCGCTAGTAGGGACACTAAGACTGTTGCCCGGTTGCCCTGTCATCTGCAAATCTTTACACCACAGACCTCGTCAGGAAGGAGAGGGTGGGCAGAGGGCTTACATGTACAAATAAATAGAAAGGCCAGAGTTATTTTGATATATATGGAAAAAATATTAGCTCTGCTTTGAATAGTTGAGACTGTGCCACGTACAAGATGGGAAATCATAAACAAGCGGCAGCTTTCCAGCACATTGTAGTGTGTTTGCATGTGACTGGCATACATATTTCAAACTCCGGTTTGCCTGTGGCATCCTGCAGTGAAAATGAAAGTTGTGTTGCTATTGAAAAGGCACTGCTTCAAAATTGGTGTATTGTGAGGACTGTTATGCTGTGGATGAGAAGCAGCGACCTGCTTTCCAGTATTTAAAGCCAATTTTTTCTCTTTTTTCTTTTTCCTCTTTTGGCTCTTCCATTATATCAGCACATGTTTTCAGCTGCAGTGTCCAAAGCTGGCTTAGTTTCTTATTATTCATCATTCCAAAAGTGTCAGAGAATATGTTATGCTGACTGATTCTCAAAATGCAGATTTTCTCTCTTTAAAAACCAAGACTATTCTTTTAATTAATCTGGCAGAAATAGAATACAGCAGATGTAGGTTTTGTTGAGGGTTTTTTTAATCTCTCATATCATAATCTTTGTTTCTGCCAACACCCCTTTATCAATGTCTTCATGGGGGTATAAAATAAAAATGGTCATTACAAAGAAAAACAGCATAATAGCTCGTCTCCTACTAATGTAATCTGATTAAGGAGGGTATTTTTGAAGTTTTGCTAGGTACTTTTTCAGAAAATTAATAAATGAGACACAGAAGAGATACTGTAGCTCTTTTCCCCAGACAGACAATTTCTCTGTAACTCTCTTTTGCAAGCTAATCTTGAGCACCTGATCCTTTGTATATGCTTCCATATTTAGTTTCTAAAATTTGCAGTTATTTAAATAAATTTAGCATAGCATTTTTCTGTGTGGAGGTCAATGGCATGGGCCAGTTGGTCCTTGCAACCCTATCACAGGGACACATTTTTTCCCCCCCTGTATTTACTTAGAAAAGCCCCAAAACTTAAATGAAAATTGAAGTTTTCCATTAGATGAATGTTTGATTTTAAAAGCATTTAATATTTATCTCAAATCAGACTGAAACAAGCACTAACCCTTATTTCCTTAGCTTTTTTTTTGTCGCATACATCTGAATAGACAGCTTTGTCAGTTTATTAGGAAAATACACATCACAAAGACACACAAAACCCAATGCGTATAGGAGAACAGTGGAAACCGGTTGGATAGTAGTTTGAGTCATGAAATTTTTTGTTTGTTTGTTTGCATCATTTGCTGCTTTTGTACTTCTTGGTACAATTTCCTCCTTTGGAACAAGACAAAAAGCAATTACATGCTATTGAATTGTGTCAGGAAAGTCATAATCTGCTTCTGCTTATTTACTTGCCTTTTCCACCCAGCTACCGAGTATTGTATGGGATCATGGAGTTTTGTTTGCTTGGATGTTTTTTGTTGCTGAGCTGCCTGAGAGAAAAGTAAAGCTGTACTAATACCATTAGAATACTACATATAAGAAATTTTATTTAAGTGAAAATCTGGAATCAGTACAGTAACAGTATTTCTGTAAGAAGTTTTTCATTCAGTAATCAAATTACTCACATTTCTGAGGACAGATATTGAAATATATTTCAATACAATGACCTGTCAGGGATCGTGAATGCTCTTAGTTCCACAAAAAGAAGAAACCCTGGTGCTGACGTCAGCAGCAAACCTCTGGTTGTCTGCAGCAGAGCTAGGATTTCACTCCTGGACTACGTCCAGTTAGGTAATGGATTTACAGCACTGTAACCAAGTCCAGCATTTTCTGTCAGTCTGTGAGGTTTGGAAGTTTTTCACATGACAGAAATCAAAACAAAATTAGTCACAACCTGAACTCTTAATCTGAAAGCTTTGTATTATTGTACAGGTTAATAAGGCCCTGCGCAAGGAGGTTCTTAGTAGAGTTGGGGAGAGGTAGCGTTCAGCTCTCCTACACGCAGTCATTTTGCATCTGTAGCAACGTAACAGTACAAGGAACACCAGTGGAAAACTGTAGTACAATGGAACAGAGAAACAGGAGTTCTATACAATTTTGTCATAAGCAACTTCTCCTACCTACATAAAACACACCTGAGCTTCTTGGCTTTCACTTGAGTACTTTTAAACTAACAGACAGGTCTATTTCTGTACTGAAAGAAAAGTTCTCTCCTCTTCAAAACATCTATGACGTGCAACAGCATAGTTTAAGTAAAATAATGCCTATACTTTCTTGGGATGTTAGGATAATGAAGAGTGAAAGGTAAAGGCACAAGTAAACAAAGCTTAAAACAATTTATATGAAGTCATGATTACTAGAATAATGCTGACATTAAGAGAGTCGTTCCTTTATATTAAAATATGCAGCAGCTATCTCTGATAAAGTGCATGCTTGCTATTTCATATAAACACAAGAACTCCAGTTCCTAGAGCAACATATTTGACAAGTAAGGCTTTACAGCCTTAAAGTATATAATGGGTTTAAAGGTAAAAAGGAAGTTATTTTCTTAACAGTCAGTTAGTTTTGTACTATAAGGCTTCTACTTTATGCCCAGAAGTAGGATTTTCAGCCTTGATTCTATAAGCACAGCTGTGACTTTATACACACACATATATATGTTTAAAATACAGTGTGTGTGTGTGTATATATACACACACACACAACAAGGAGGTTTTCATACCTCCTTTCATATATATATATATACACACACTGTATTTTAAACAAGCGAAGTTGACAACAAAATTCTTAATGACTTTTTTAATAGTACAGCAGCAGATCTAGACGGGCGGTGAAATTTCCTGAAAGGCTCCGCATTAGATGCAATTGCACGGAAGCCATAGGATCCATCAGCGAATAAAGTTAAACATGGGCAGAAGTCTTTGCAGGATTAAGTACCTTTGATGTCAGCTCTTGTAAAAATGAGATGTTTAATGCTTCAAAGTATCAAAAGAGGCTTGAACCAGGATATTTTTTTCCCCATATAAGAACAGCTTCTGAGATAATTTGAAGTGCAACAACTACATAGAAGTTTTTTTTCTTTTGAAAAGCGAGCATTTTATGCAGACACTGGCATTCACCATATGGCAATTTCACAGTGCCTATAGAAATCTCAAATACAAGTCTTGTAAGAGATACTGCAAATAATCAATGTATTCCTATTACAGAGGACAGAACAGCCACTCTGTAGCAATTTAAAAGTACAACTGTTAAGAAAAACAGAGAGCTGCGAGTTAAAATGGGTGCTGTGGAGAAAACTTAGCTTGAAACAAAAAAAAAAAAAAAAA
>VYZM01015026.1:693673-710182 GCA_013398915.1 Dromas ardeola | reverse complement strand
CGGCTGCTGTTGGCAGGGGGGGTCCGGGTGGTGGCAGGGCAAGGGGAGGTGGCGGGGAGGGGAGATCTGCCCCTTCGTCCAAGTGTCCTCGGGGTGCGAAGGATCGCCCCGCTGCCCTAATAGGGGGTGGGCTTCTTCCTCTGGTACTATGGGGACCCTCTGCTCCACAACGAGTGCGGGCGTTTGCCCCCGTGGGGCTACGGGAACTCCCCAGCCGTGCCCGGGGCAGAGGAGGGGCAGAGCAGGCAAGGGAGCGGGTCTGAAGCACAGGACTGCGGGTGTCCGGTGGGTTTGGGGGACAGGCAGGTCCCCTCACCCCTGGCGGCGCGGACGGGATGTGAGCCCTGATCGAGGAAAGGTGCGCTGAGTGGAGGGGGAGTTGGCTACCTCTTGTTGCTTGCCCTCAGTTGCCCACCTTTTGTGATTAAGGTATCTGTAAAGAAATGTTGGTTGCCATGTTGTAAGCTTAGATTCTGCTTGTGGGGATGGAGGGTCTCCTGGCTGTGCCGTCATTTCAAGCATCCGTGGTGTGGTGCCGGTACCTTCCCTCACTTAGGCAGAGGGAGCAAAAGCACAAACTGTATGGGAGCAGGCAGGCTGTTGCTTCCAGGTCCAGGTGTTTATGTATGTATATGTTTAATGCTTATGTTTACAGTAGTCTAAATATGAAAAAAATGGATTGAATTAGTGAAAGGAGGGCAAAAGAGGAAGGGGTGCTGTTTGCCAGACACCTCGTTTTGTGCAGTCCATTAACAGGCACAAAGGAGAAGTTTTTTACTGCGGGCATGGTGTGTGTCAGGAGAGGGAAATTACGCTAATGAAGTTAAAATGTGTAGAACGTGTCAAAGCCTTCCCTTCGGAAAAGGGAGTGTAAACTATTATTGCTAACATTGGAAATGTGGATTTCTTTTCTACTTTCTGCACATAGAGGCTGTGGCAGTCTGTTTTTTGTACCTTAATACCCCTTCACAAGCTCAGGATGTGAATCTCTAATAATCAGGAAAGAAGAACTGTACGTGAAGACGTTTGTAAATCAGGGTTATGTTGGAATGTGTGAGGCTTTTTAATACCCAGGAAGTTCCTTCTTAAACACCGGAGAGGGAATGACCATCATATACTGCGTCTGCTAACAAATGGGAAAGCACATCCAACAACTTCAGGAACCAAATTGTCCTGTCACTTTTTCTGGAGAAATGGCGTTGTCTTTAGCTGTTGCACTAAAGTAGCTGTGTGGGGAATTCAGTTTTGAATCTCCATTCTGTATTCATGCTGGGTAATTTCCTTTATTGAAAGTGGTGTTTGTCCTTTATTGAAAAGATACTTGAAGCTATTTCAGTAGATATTTCTTAGAATCCTAGAAAATAACTATATAAATGATAATCATGTAAACGATAAAGTTTCAATATTTCAATGGTCTATCATTTTGTGAAGGACTATCTTTTACTGTCACCGTCAGGAGGCACAGGAAGAAAAGAATCAAAACAGTGAAGGAAGAAGCTTGAAATAACATTTAATGTATTTAGCCTGAATAGTGAAATAACAGTCCTAGGGGCTGGAGAACAGTGCAGGTTAGAACAGTTGGCTGCAAACTTGTAACTTGTGCAAGTATTGTTAGGGGAAAAGACTTTCTAATCTGGTAAACTGGTGTGCTGTTGAATTATCCGTAGTGCTTCCCATGTACCTTTCCAAAAGGGCAAGCTGGTCCCATTTCCACCTTACATGTCCTCACATGTGCTGTGGTCAGCGGTGTATTGCAATCTGCTGGAGCTCGTGCACATGTGTCTGTTCTATGTTCTCTCAAACCTGAAACCGTATTTGCCCTGGCGTCACAACTTTTCTTGCAAAGAACAGCTTCATTTTGAGCAGAAGCTTGCTATTATTGGAATAGCATAGGAATATTGTTCAGCATTTGGGGCTTGCCTTGGTTTTGCTGGAGGAAGAGGTCCAGTGTTTTTCTTTAGAAATGTCTGCACGTTGCAAGTTTTCGACAACTGTAGTTTTGTGATTTAGTATCTCCGATTATGTTAGTAATTTATGGAAGAAGAAACTGAGCAATGGCAAGTTTTTGAAGCAGAGGACTGTAGTGGTTTCATCTTTTGAGAATAGTCAGCAGGCACAGATAAAAACAATTAGAAATATTGAATTGTAAATGTAAAAAAATGCAAGCTGACCTTTGGTCCTAAACTGTCAGGAAGCTTAGTGCTGGATTGCATGTTAATTATCACTCCTCTACCCAAATTAAATTTGGTTTGCAAGGTTTCTTTTTCTGGTCCAATGGAATAAAAGATCTATTCTTGCTTCATGCTCAGTATTCTTGATTGTTCCCAGAGTGGTGATTGCAAATCAATAGCAGTAACACCTTAGTTACTAGCATTGTAGTGTCGGAGGGAAATTTCATTGTTGGCATTTATTAATAAGCATTTATTTTATCTTCTTTTTTGTGTGGCATTGTTATAGCTCAGAAAAGTATTTTTTTCTGTTGAAATGTATGAAGTTTGTGAGATGGAGGATAATGACAGCCTTCTGCAAACTGGGTTAAGGTGGCAAGCTGATAGGAGTAAATGAGATTACTGGTGTAGTGTAGCCTATTCCTCTGCATCTGCAAAGTGAGGGAAAGGGCAAAGGCATGAAATGTAATGTTACGAGTTTCTGAACAGTGGTTTCTGCTCGAAAGCATTTAAGGGGATCAGGATGTGTATACGGTCATCTCAAGTGGTATCTAGCAGGAAGAATGAAATGCTAAATGAAACTCAGCAGAAAAAATAGGGCATCAAACACTATAATCTAAATACAGAACTTTCAAATATAGATAGGATTAAATGTAAGTTTGTTACACAATTTTCATTTGGGCAGCTGTGTGTCAGCACTTTCATTTTAGGCTGTTGTTTACCCAGCAGATTTTTAAAGTGATTTTGAAATGTTGTTGACTGTAATGGAAGCCATCTCTGCATCGAAAAAGGTATCTAAATAAATACATGCATAACATTCTAGAGGATTGTTTAGATATTTATCATATGTTTTATTAGAAGCAGGAAACATTGTGATATTAACAAAGATTGAAATCTGTAAGCACTGGAAATCATGAGCTTCAGAAACTAGCACTACGTCTACGCTATCCCTTGGCAGCCTTTCAGTGTCAATCCAGTGTATGAAGACATGACTGATGGAGTTACATTGATGAAAGTGTACGTGCATGAGTATAGCTCTTTCTCCTGCTTAGAAAAATGAAGCTTAGAGCTTCATTTGGATGATCTGGAGCAAGTTATGTTGGCAAAAGCAGAATTGTACTGGCATAAGCTGAATTTTGCTGGCATATGCTGTGTACATGCTAGGAGTGCTTTGCCTTCAGAGAATAGCTATTGCTGTTCTGTGTAGAGAATGCCCTAGAGCTACTGGGTAGTTGTAGGATATCAGCATGTCTGTACCTACAAAGTACTCTCAGTATAAAGAGATTTTAATATAAACCTCTCAAATTATATTTTTATTGTAGTTGTATTTATGTGGTATTTGCTATTTCCTATCCTAGCCACCATTTCCTAACTGAAAGCAGGATCTGAGGTTGCTTTGCTGAAGGACAAAGTCCCATCTGCTGTGCTGGAACAATGTACTGGGTAAAGAAAATGCCCCTCTGCTATCTCCTCATTCTCTTCTAAATAGCAAAGCTGAGGGCCAGCAGGCATCCCAGAACCTGGTTTGGGGAAAGCAGAAAGCCTTTTGGCCGTTTGAAAGACAGTTGGATCAGCCAGCTATTGGGAGAACAAGCAAAGAGGGGGGGGAATACAGCTGTCAGACCACTCGCCTGCTTTTCAGGAGCTGCAGTGAGAGAAAAAAGCACTGGAAGGGCATATCTGCGCTGGGCCACGAAGCACCATGATACAGACACACAAAGTTGCTCCACAGAAACGTGGCACAGAGTGGCTCTGCAGAGGTAGTCAGTGTCCTGGAAGCAGTACACTGGGTACTGCTCAAGGTAACATTTGCCTCTCAGGCAGCTCCCACTTCTCTAGTTCCAGAGGGATGTTGTTTGCAGCTAGCTTAGCTATTTCTATGCAGCCCGGTGTTGCTGGCTTTGAACTTATCCATGACCCTGGAGTGAGAGTGCTGCCAGAACTGGCTCTCGCTTTGTCAACATAAACAGTATTCTCTGTGTATAGCTGTCATGTGCTGTATGTGCACTGGTCACCTATCGTAAGTCCCAGAGCCTTCTAAAGTGCAAAGTAGATATTAGGTGCAGGAGCATTTGGATACTGCTGTAATAAAAGAGCTGTCTCTTGTCTGTGGTCCTGGTGTGATGCTCTGTCCCCTTTTCCTCTATGCATCTCTTAGAAAACATCTTAGCAAGGCACTGATTCCCTGTCCATCAGGACTCCACAAGCAACAGCATAAAATCTGCCTCCTGCTCCTCTCCATGCTTTCCTTCCCACACGTGTATTCCCTAGGTCAGCTGGAGAAAAGTTTGGCAAGCTTCCCTGTGCACATGTGCTGTTGCGTCCTGGGGCTTGTCTATTCAGGGAGGTTATTTCAAAGTAAAATACAGTATGAGGATTTATAGTGCTATAAATTCTTGGCAAGATAGTAAACTGTTCTCCACAAATGCTTCATTAACTCCACAGCTCAAAGAACTACTTGTATCCGTGTTTAGATTGAGCAGGCTATATGGGTATCCATTTTTTTCTCAGGAAAAAGTGGCTTTTATACCTGTAGGAGGATGCTCATATATACTTCTTAGCTATCTGTATATTCAATTTACTAGAAAAAACCTGCATTCCAGGAGTTTAAGAACATACCTCTGCCTGTGGTGGCCATTCTTCAGAATAATTTATTTGTAGAATGATTTATTACCTTTCTCTTCACCATCCCACCTAATGTGCTCCACTCTGCTCTCTGTAAAAGTGCTTCCTCCATAATTGGAAATCCACCTGCATGTATGACTAAGTCTTTTTCGTTTTTATTTATTATTTGTATTCCAGTAGTACTTAGAGGTTTTATTTATAGATATATTTATCTGTATTGGTTATGTGGCTATATATAGCTTTTTTCTATGGTCTGTGTTACCACAGAATCTAGGAACATGGCAATAGTTAATTTATCCTTACAATACGGAGTTATTACGACTAAGGTGCTAGTATTCCACGTTTTGCTGTTGGAAAATTGAGAAATAAAGGATCCATTTATGCTTCTTCACAGGAAGCTCCCAAGGGTTGCCTTAGGCAGGATCCCTGTGTTGGCCTTTTCGGTCATTTTGAGAATGCCTCAGACATGTCCATGCTACACATGGCATCCTTGGGAACAAGAACTGTCCCACAAGTCCTTGGAGCTTGCTGCAGCCCCTTTCAGCTCTTGGCATAGCTCTTTACCCATCTGTCTGATACTTACTTCGTGATCTGCTTCTCAGTCTTGAGCATCCACATTGATCTCGGTGTGCCAAGATGCAGGCAGAAATTACAACTAGTGAGCACAGGGAAGGAGAAAATAAAAATCCAGAGGCTCCATATAGGTCTGGGAAAAGGGAAGAATGAAGATGTTACATTATGGATTATGACTACCATGGTCATTTTGGCAATCTACAGGAGCACCGGCAGTGTTGTTGGCATCAGAAATGTACCAAAAAAATGGTTGTATTTCTGGAGTCCATGGCTTCTGGTCTTACCGTCACACCAGTCATATCTTTCTCCAGGTATGGGTTGATCAGTAATGGCTCTTGAATTTCAAGATATTGAAGAGTTTGGTTGAGGGCTTACTTGAGCCTCATTTTATCTGGCAATGTGCTGGTTTCTGGATGTGTCTCCCAGAGGAACAGAGCAATGATTGCTCTGTGTGGGTGACAGTTCCTACTGACTTTCCCGAAATTGTGCTATTTTTTATAATCTCCTCAAACATGAAACAGGGGCTGGGTCTCCTGCTGGGGCCAAATTAGCACTTGGAGCTGTCTGCCTCTGCCAGTTTGTGAGGGAAACTTGGTGTGGTAACTGTGTTCTATTATAAATAACAGTACAGGAGAGAACTACACAGAAAGCCTGTGGCAGGAAGATTTTGAACAGGCAGGCCCAAGGATGAGATGGTGGTGGTTCTGCCCATGCCGTCGTGCCCCTCAGTTCATAAACCAGTTATTGTAGACAGAGGAACTCTGAAGTATGGTTCTACTAGACAGCGTTAGAGGAACCTGCGGAGAGCTCCTAAGAACCAAAATCCTTCTCTGGGATCGCACTTGAGCTGCTGTGAAGAACAGTAGTATAGATAGGAAATTTTGCATCAAAAACTTTGCAGAGATTACGACAGGCAGAGGTAGAGACTGGGATACTCTGAAGTATTCCCTGTCGTACATCCCAGTGGAAATTCTGCTTGTGGTACCTGGACCCAGGTGTCTTGCATGGGGACACACAGATGCCCTCATAGACCAGAGAGTTGAAGCAGAGTCTTATTAGCATATTAACTACTTGATTAGCCATCTTGTTTGGTCTCCATGGCAGGCACTGAAGGCATACCTGTTGGATCATATAATGCAAGCAGGCAAGACAAAATCTGGGGTGGGGGAATCAAGAGTGCAGAGAGATCAAGTGACTTCTGGGGTCACACAGCAAGAGAGAGCCCAGATTCATCCATCACAGCCCTACATTTTGTCCAATGGACCATACCTCTCAGGCTTTCAGAAGCCACACTGTGAGTATGAGTAGGACAAAGACATTGGATTATTTTCGTTTTGGACCTCAAAGGATTCAGTATCACATATTCAGTCTCCTGGATCATCCTTTGTTAGCTTTAAGGCAAGTTATGAGTAGAACAAAGACATTGGGTTATTTTAGTTTTGGACCTCAAAGGATTCAATATCTCATATTCAGTCTCACGGATCATCCTTTGATAGCTCTAAGGCAAGTTATCTTCAGAAGATATTTGTAGATGTAGAAGACGAGAGGTGCTTCATCCAAGTTAAATTAAAAAGAATAATAAAGAAAAAGACAAGGAGAGGGGGAACCCCAAGGATTCACAGCCCCCCACACCATCCAGTGATCCATTCTGTCATTGAGGCTTTACTAACTTTTAACTCTACCATTAGAATGTTGTAAAAAGCATGGTAATTTTAGGAAATGGATTATAGAGTATGTGTGTCAGATTCTGCTTATATTTACACCATCTTAGTTGCAGGTTTATTAAGGGAGGTACATGAATTTACTCAATATTTAAATATGGGTGGCTAAGAGCAGGATTTGGCCTTCCTACTCTGATATATACCGCGTAAAAGCACTTTAAAATTTGTATTTCTTGCTAAATAGCATAAAATTACATCCTTTCAGGTTAATTAAACCGTTTTGCAATGCTGGTTGCTGTTGATGGGATATTTAAATGTCAGATTCAGAATAAGCACTTACGCTTCCTGATTATAAATGGCTTCCTTTTAGATATCCCAGACGTACGTATATGGTCAATACATCTAAAGTGCGTGGATTTCGGCTTTTCTCAATCTGCGTTTTCATTTGGTCTACAATAGGGACAAATACTCACTGGTATCAAAGACTGAATAAAGACTCTCAGCAAATGAATAAAACCTGATTAGGCCTACCATGGTACTCCTTACATAGCCAAAAATTTCCAGTGAAGGCAGTGGAGTATTCAGCAGGAAAGGATAGGCAGAAGTGGACTCACACTGACTGTCAGACGTTTTGTTGTAAGAATGTGAGAGCAACCTTTCCAAATTTGCTTCTGTGCAGACTGGCAAACAAACACCACGCTGCAAGAACTGAAACTGGGACTTGCTATTGTTCCCTGGTTGTTTTGGAGACCTATGCTCAGTCCTCTGCACCTTTGTGTCACAAAATGTCCCCTCTGCAGATTGATGTGAAGTGGGATGTAGGTATGGATGTGCTACTTCAGTATTTATGGAATGGGTTTTCCTCCTGCAAGTGTCTGGGAAGAGTCTCTACAGAGGAACAGGAGCAGAAGGAAATTTACTAAAACTACTTTTGTTTTGTCAATGATTCCTGATACTGCAGGAAAATGACAGAGCGCTCAGCCTGTTTGTATATCTAGGTCCTTATAGCCAGGAGTAATTATTTGGCCTGTATATAGAAAACCAAACAAGAGAGACCAGGTTAAAGGAGGGAAAGCATTTGCTTGAATTTGATGCCTTTTCTTGGGAGCTACTTTAAGTTTCTAATATGGAAAGTCCTAAATATAGGGATATATAGGCAGTCCCCGTATGGAAGATTCTGTGGTATTTTTATACATGCTTATATATCATCCGTGTAAACAAAGTTCCGAGTCCCTTGTTCTAATGGTGAGAGTTTATAGCACATTATTGTTTTGACACTAATCAGAGTAGCTCCCATGGAGAGCTTTGATTCACTTCAGAAAACCAAAGAATGCTCTAAAAATGGTAATACACTGTAGCTATTTCATTGTAATTGGAGGCTGTCTGTGCCTCACACAGAAATTACCAGGCAAGCATTCTTGAAAATGTCAGAATTTTTGCGTTACTTCCATTTAAAATGGGGGAGCAAGAATGCGCGGGGATGGATAGAAAATTTGAGGGCTGTGTGATTCAAACTTGAAATGCAGTTTGTAATAATGAAAGATGATCAACTTTGGGGGTGGGGAAATCATCTCTTAGGTTTTCTAAATTACAGGATGCATAAAAACATCCACTTATTCTACATGTACTGTTACTTTAATAAAAGGCACCACTTTAGGAAATGAAAGGCTTTGGAATATCGCCAAACGTCTTAGTTCTGTTTATCGTCAAAAGGTGGGTTTTTTTCATTATCCACAGAGTTTGTGGGGTAGTTGAATAATTTGCAGGAATTTGAGTGTTTGATACCAGACTGCAAACTCTGTATTTTTCTTCTTTCAATATTCATATTGCAAGTACAAGCATGATAAGATTTCCTGTTGGTGTTCTAACTGTATCAGGATTTGGCAATTGGTCTGCTACTAATCTCATAATGTGCATTTGTGCCTGTATTTAAATTAATTGGAAAACTGTACCAGAAAATACTGCTTTTAAATTATTTTATGAATAAATGGGGAGGGAAGAGGGAGGAAGAGGGAGAGACTAG
Source organism: Dromas ardeola (assembly GCA_013398915.1). Taxonomy (NCBI): domain Eukaryota; kingdom Metazoa; phylum Chordata; class Aves; order Charadriiformes; family Dromadidae; genus Dromas; species Dromas ardeola. Next base: position 701,132 of record VYZM01015026.1, on the reverse strand, counting down.
AAGCTGTAAATACAGTGTGCTGATGAATACTCAAGTAGTAAATAGAAATATCTTAGAAGTCATTCCTGACAGTAATAAAGGCAGCAATTTGATTTCATCTGTGGATAATAAACTGGTTTCACATTGCAATAAAAGTGGAGCTTATGTTATATTAATATTTATTAGCACTTATTGATGTTAGGGTTTAGTTGTTATCTTTTCTTCACATTGCAGCCATTTTATAAAACGTCAAGTTAAATTGCTACACAATAAGCAATTAAAAGTGTTTGTGTATGTGAGAGAAAGAGAAAAAAAAATCTGTCTGTGGAGATATTCCTATATGGAAGGGCAGACCCTCGCTGCCTAGGAATCTAGAGAGTTGTGCTCAAAATGATGGAGTTATGTGAGTTTCCACTACTTAAAGATTTGGCACTCTGAATGCATATTTCAACACATAAGCACTGTGCTGCTGCTTATGTCAGAATTGTTTGTATGGGTTTCCTGTTGTTTAATGATGTATTTTTGTATTCCTTGCTTTGACTATGTGCAGTGCCTCAAAAAGGTAAGAGGTTGCGTATTGCATTCAGCGGCCTTTTTTGTGTGGCGTGTGAAGGATTGCTAACTTGCAGGATAATGTGAGTCAGAAAGTGATCTGATCCAAATTTAACCAAATTTGTTCATCTCTAAGTTTAGAGAATAGCTGAATGGCAAGACAGATATATTTCAATTTCCATCAGTGACAAGGACAGAGTGTTGGCGGATTCCTGTTAACAGCTATATTCTGTGTTTTTGATACTCATATATGTGTGTATGGGTGGGAAAAGACTAGTTACTAACTTTTATTTATCGTGAGCCTGTTTCTTCTTTGACTGCTTTTAAATCACACTTGGGCTTGATGTTCCTTCAGTGCAGATAATTTTTGTGCAGATGGTGCGCTCTAGTCTTGAATCACATTTTTGCCCTCTGAATAGAAAGACTTGCATTGGACTTGGATTTTTATCATTATGAAAACAGAAACATAGACCCTTTTAAAATAAGACAGGTACCAGGCAAGGTAAGACAAACCAAAATTCTTTTTGTTGATCTTACAGTCAGACTTCAGTATCAATAATTTCATAAAACAGGTTCAAGTTTGTCCTTCACTTGAGCATAACCCTGAGTTTAACATGTATGTAATTCACATGTCTTCAGCAGGATTAATCATGTGCTTGTTACTGGGTTTGTATTTACCTGCTTTTCTGTGCTGGGGTCTTAATCTTTTTGATTATTCTAATCCTTTGGCCAAATATTGTCCTTGGAGATTTAACCAGTGAAAGCAAGAACATGTCCCTACTGCTTTTATACAAGACATTTAATTAATGGGTACAACTGTGGTTGGTTTTTGGGTTTTTCCTCAGTGAGATCCTTATAATAGACCTCTGTTTAGCCTATTTCTCATGTTTGATTTTATTAAGACCCCAGTTCAGTGACTGTGTCATCAAATTTGCACGTATGGTGATGGGTTGTGATATTACAAACAATTTGATTGTTGCATCCCTCACTGAATCAAACAATGAGACTGGCTGTATTGGAGATAAGTTCATTTTTACATACAAGATCACTGAACTAGCAGTGATTGAATAGGTAATACCAGAAAGTGCATGACAGCTTTGTTAAGATTTAAGTAACATTGTGTTTCCTGTAGTTTGCTGAAGTGGTAGCGATGATTTAAGGGTCTTACCTTAAATCTTTACTGTCCTTACGGGTGTAAAATAAAACCACAAGTCAGCCTTGTTTAATTTAATGTATTCATTTCTCTTTTAAGGATCAGTACACTAAAATATTTTTAAAGGACAGCTATCTTAGCATAAGAGTAATGAGAATATTGTAGAAATTTGCAGAGATACTATGGGGTATGATTTTAGAAGACTGTATGTGGTAATTAATTAGCATTTGCTCTAATAAAATCCCACCACTCTATTCGCTGATTTCCCAATGTTTTCTTCACAGTGAAACATTACTATGTTAATTTTCCCGTGCACTTGTCTTTTTAAAATATAAGCCAATAATCTGTATTCTGTCAACTTGTATTACTTTTTAATGTTTCTTATTATATGGAAAATTAGACACTGCATTTGTTAGTGTTGCTGGAAAAGCCCAACCTCTCTAATAAGTGTGAGAAGATAAAAAGCTTCAGGTTTCTGCTCTATCTGTGTTCTTAATGTGGGCTTTAAAGCCAGAGTAAGTGGCTTTGAACCACCACAGTTATGGCTCACAATGTTTATCACTCTGTTTTCAAGTCTTGAGGAGTACGAGTTCAAACTCTGGTTCCTCTAGCCTGAGGCCAGAAGTTGTTTCTGAATTTATAATTTATTACATCGAACCAGAATTAACCTATGTCTTGATATACATGATGTCCTCAATTAGTTTAAGTTTATAAGTCTTCTTAATAACAAAGTATTACTCAACAAATTTTATGAGCATTTTCAAATACGTCAATTTAGAATATGTCCACTGAAGTCAACTATAGTAAAGCTAGATTCATACCAGCAGAGTTAATCTATAAGATTACATCACTAGCATGTCTCTAACAATTTTCCTAATAACAATACTATAAGTAGGCTTAATATGCTATTATTATTATTACATTTTCTTTGAAAAGGAATTTTTAATTTTAAAAAAACCCATCTTTGTGACCTGTTCTTCCTAATTTTTATGATTTTTCAGGGTTAGACTATACAGAACTTTCATGTTTGCAATTAGAAGATAATTGAAAATCTGAGTAGCGTCCCTTACCAATGTTTTACTTTTTGAGCTGATGGCATGATATAAATAACCCTGTTTGAGTAAAAGCCAGCCAGTCTAAAAAATTAATAGACATTTCAGGTAGTAAATTTCTCTTTGTATCTCCGTGGCAGTTATTTTGGATTTAAGATACCATTGTTCAAGTACAAAGAAAAAAGGTACAATTTTTCCTCTTTTAGCTCTGGGAATGACTGTGTTGAAGTCCTAATCTCTGCAGTTATCTCTGTATGGATCCATGCACAGACCTTCACCGAACTGAGTTAAGACTCAAAGGTTCATGGTTCTGCCTTTATGAAGACATTATCGTTGTGCTGTCTAATTTGCAAAGTATGCAAGCTGAAAACATGGGACATATTTTCTCCTTACGTCTCTAATTTATAGCAAAAGAGATTTAGACTAGATCTTTGGAAGTACTTCAGTGTTGAAGTGCACCTAGCTGTCTGGAGTTCAAAACTTAGATCCTCAAACCCTGCTCAGTAGCTTTCAAGTTTGGACCCATGTGAAATCCATAAATGCCTCTATATCTACTAGACATATTCCCTATGCACCAAAATGTTTGCACTGGGGCATTGTAAGAACTGCTGTCATGTTAACAGGGTTGAACAACAAGGTGGCCAAAGCCTTGATTGGAATTGTTGATTTTCCCCCAGGTGTTCTCTAACCACTGGGCCACAAGACCACATTCTTTCTTCTCTCACTGACTAATTTAGCAGAAAAGCTTGGAAGACGAGTCTTTCTCCCAAGTATGTTCTGATAGTTAAATGGCTTACAGAGCCATGTGTGAGCGTATGAACTGAAATCTTTCCTCTCTGGAGTAGGTGATTGAACTCCTGAGAAACTGTTTGAAGGGAAAGATGGGAAGAAGGAAGAAAGGAAAGCACAGCTTTCTGGGAGTGTGTTTTGAATGAAAGTGATTGAACACAGATTAGTCTTCATGAGGGAGCTCAGGGAGGTGGATCCCAATGGGAATGAAGCAGGTCTTCGCTTTCAGAGCAAAGTACCAAGGCCTGGGGTCAGTAATGCAGTAAAACATTCCCATTGAAAACATCTATCTAGTCATCTATCTAGACATCTGTCTTCTGCCCTAGGGTGCTGGTTTGCACATTTCTTCCCAAGGAACCTTGTGACACTCTTTGGGTACCCTACACAGGGAAACGTGGATGCCTAATTAAGAACTGCAGTAAGACACATAGGAGCTGGACATTGTACTGTGCAATACCTTCATGCATTTGTGGATTCAGTTCTAGGCAATGAGTTGTTGGCACCTCAAAGGTGATGTTTCTGAGCTTGCCAAGACGCAAACCTTCAGGTGTCCAGAAAATATTAATGGTTAAATCTGAAGCACATGAGGATTTTACTGTCTTTAAGGCTTGACAGCAGCTAAGGGGGGGTGGTGGTGGTGAGAAGATGATTTTGAATTCTTTAGCTGAAGTCAGACACAGGCACGTTGGGGCTTTTTCTGAAACTCAGCCTACTAGGACCTTGGAAGATGTCCCAGTATTCAGGTTTATCTGGGACTAGCAGGATGAAACATCCTAAGTAGGAGCCAGAGAAAGTCACATCGGCTAGATAGTAGACCAGAGTTGTGGTTTGATTTTTTTCTGGTTTTCTTCTTATAATTTCTGCACTCCAAAACCAGATACAACTTCCAGGCTTGGAAACAAAGGAACCTTTGCTGACTTTAGTGTTTACAAGGCTAGTTCTGCTAGCAGTAATATTAATGTAGCATTTCATAAAGAAGAGGAGATTTTCTACTTACTAACTTTAAAATTTCCTGTGTCTGTCATTGTAAGGAAACACTAGCGCTCACTTTGATATATTTACACCTCTGGCAAAATATTATGTGTCCTATATTTTATATGTTCTGCAGTGTGTGTTCACGTATTCACATACATATAGTGTAGATATATGTATCTTACATATATATTTATGAATTTATTTATATAAGCATAAATTTGCCAAATCCTGTTATTGTCTGAAGAAATCAACATAGAAGAACAGCCTTTTTATTTGGCTTATCAAAGAATCAATTACATTTGTAAGTGAATACTGTAGAGTTTATCACCCTCCAACACTAAATAAGGTGCTGCTGTATTTTGGTATTTTCTTTTAATTAGAAGGTGGCACCCACATAGCAATATCTGCGATAATTTTTCACAGCTGCAATCCTAGAACTGTAGAATACCAAAGTTAAGAATTCAATAGCAACGGTAATTCAGCCATGCTGTACTAAAGCAGTATTTCCCACTGGGTTTTGTTGATGGGCAAGTGGCTCAATATTGCTGAGTAGTCTGCCTAAGAAAAATAAAGGAAGCTTATGGGATGTTCTGCACATTCAAATTAACATTTCCTGGGAAAGTTATTGCTTCTTTTTTTCTAACTTATTATATGAACAGTAGAATTTTAAAATCAGTCATATTTATACACACTTTATATGGAATTCAGGCAAAGCCTTCATGTTCCTTCCCCAAGTTCTGTGCTCAGGGAAGTTACTTTTGGTAACAACATTCAGTTATTATGGCTGAACTGATTTAATAGCTTCCTTTCTCCAAAAATATTGGAACCATCATTCCATTTTTCCATTCCCCTGCCTTTGTGGTCTTTGTCTTCCCCTCCCTCCCCTGCCAGCTAAGAAACGTGGCTTTTTCCCTAGCCTTTATTCTGTTGCCTGTTGGATACTTTCCTAAGCTAATTCAACTAGCAGAAAACTTTCTTTATCCTGGTTAGCAAGCTGAATTAGCTCAGCTCAGGTCCTGACAAAAGGGACTGTGTGGCAGTGAGCAATTAGATCATCTCAGGCTGTCACTTCCCTCATGTTTTCCAGTTCTTTAGAATGACTGAAGAATGCTTAATAAAAACCTCAGAGCAAGAACTGCAAAAGTAGCTCTGAGCCCTATAGGTGCTAAGGTGGAATGATTTGGAAGATGATCTTAATTTTTCGGTAGCTGCTAATAAACTGCATGGGCCATTCTGATAGGTGAGGATTCCTAAATCACTGAGGAATGATGGTCATTTCCTCCTTTATTTTTCCTCCCCCTGCCTTCTCTTTCCATACCCTAATCCTCATATCCTGCAACTGGGGTAGAGCAGTAGCACTTTAGCAGCTGCCGAGGCTCTGATGAAGATTTTCACTCATGCTTGAACTCACTTGAGGGTGAGTCTAGAAACTGCTTTGTGCGACATGCTGTGCATGCATTTTTCCCTTTACTCAGAAATATTTCTGCAGACTGTGAACAGAGAATAAGTAATTTGAAGACATTAGTCATTAAAAACAACATCAACCTGGAAGAGTTTAGTAGTTAAACAGCAAATCTTTTATGAATCATCTGAGCTGATTCAAAAGTGACTATAGGTGTGATCACAGCTGCTGAGTGTTGTTGTTGCAACTCGGTGAGACTATACTCATTTGTGCAGGAGGTGGAGACTTAACTGAATACGATTTCTGAATAAAAGTTCAAATCACAGAACAGGTACGTGCATGCTAATGCAGTTCACATAGCCAAACTTTCTTCTCTCCCCCCTGCGATAAATTTAGAGTGTGATCTAATGACTGTGGAAAAATCCCGACTATTTACTTTGATAAGCATAATGGTGCCTTAGAAAATACTAACTAATAAATAAAATAATGTGATGGAAGCTGTGTTTAAGAACAGGTATTCGGCACAGCTGTCTATCCTCTTGCATAAATAACCAGTGGGATTTCTAAACCAGGAAAACCCGTGAACTTTATTCGTCATGTTTTTCCTTTGCCAGAATACATACTCACAGTGTGTTCAAACAGAATTTGTATTTTTGAGTTTACCCAGATGGGAATGTGCAAGTGGTAAGACGTAGAGATAGTGGTCTGAAAAGTCTGAGAGCTGTGGTAAAAGCAGAGATAAATTACATGGTGCTCTGAAAAACTTAAGAGACATGGTAAAAGCAGAAAATTGTTTGCTTTATCTCTGCGTATACTCCTCATGAGCTTTGATACCACTGTGGGTTTCCTTGCAGACGAGTGGTGGTGAAAGGGATGAGTAGGAATACCTCAGCAGCAATTAAGAATTTGGTCACACCATGGTTTTCAAAGCAAATTTGGAATTTAAGGTGGTACGTTGCGTCCTGCTGCTTGTTGCTATCTGGGTACTGGTCCTTTTAATGAGCAGTGACAGCAATTGTAGGCTGTTTCAGTGCAAAAGCATCTGGCATAGTTTGAGTCGTCGTTAATTGGCTATAATGAGGATTGGTTTAAACGGTACTTCTAGTGCCCAAAGAAAGGATGGTTTCAAAAATACTGATATTTTAAAAAAGCAACAGGACTTGTTTTGTTTCTGATTGTCTACTTCATAACAATAATAAATGTGCATGCAAGAGCATGATTAATGAATTCTGAGTAGAGAGAAAGGAATTGGGGAAAACAAACACTTCTAAAAGCTGGGAGAGAAATCTTTACATTTCTATGAAATCCTAATTAAATTACTGTTTACACAAAATATGTGCCCAAAGTACAGTCTCTGTGGGATACAGTCTGAGGGTGAAACTGAAATACGCCATTATTCCACCAGATTATTAGAAATACTATGCACAGTGATTTCACCATACTTTGGAAATGAAGAATGATTTCCGCAGATTTTTGTAGAAGCTAAGTCTAGAAGGCAAGAAAAAAATATGTATGCATATACATCTTGCAGGAGCCTCAAAGTTATTTCCAAACGTA
>VYZM01015026.1:607589-680634 GCA_013398915.1 Dromas ardeola | reverse complement strand
TGCGTCCCTTTTGGCCCCCCTGCCATTTTAGGAGCCTACTTGTCTCTGAATCACCCTCTGGAAGTGGCTTCACTCTTAGCCAGACAGACTGCACTTCTGTTTCGGGTGCATGTAGATAAGTGGGATTAATCCAGGTCAGCGTCTGCATTCTTGACAGCACACCGATTGCTACCTGACATTTCTCCTTTTGGCCAGTCTCTTCATTTCTTTGGGATTTCAGACTCCGTTTAGATTTAGATGTAGTCATGACAGGCATAAACATTGCCAGGCTGGCTGGAAAGAAACAGGGGACTCCTCCATTTAAGGGCCCCTCATCGCGTCTAAAGGAGTTTTATATTTTTGATGCTTTCATTCTCATCTGGACAGCCTCTTTTGATTTACCTCTATGCAGTCAAGCAGGAAAATAGCACACAAGTAAACTGAGGCACTTAACAATACTGATGTAAAATAATAAATACAGCTTTCTCATTTTCCACATATGTACAGATACTTGTCATTTGTTTTGTTCATTTGAATGGGTTTATGATATGACCCCCTGGGAGCTTTTCCATATGGGGAATGAAGTTTCAAAATCTGCACATTCACAAATGGCAGCAAAATCCCATCACTTAGTGCAGAACTGCTATTAAATGGTGAGCAAACAAACATTAATTACAAGTTCATTGCACAATACAAACAATATTTCTTTAGGCATTCATTATTTGCCAAAACAAGCCTCTTTGGCAGACCCTTTTTCTTTTCTTTTCTTTTTTTTTTTTTTTTTTTTTTTTTTTTTTTGTTAAAGAATATGAAGTTATTTTTGCTTTCATCAAATAAATAAAATTTCTGCTGTGAGATGTGGTGTTTGGGAAGTTAATTCCAGATAGTCTTTATCTTCTTACTTTGGCCTTTGAGGTTTCCAGCTGGGTGAGATGTTTTGAAGCTGCAGACCCTCCACTGTACTCTGAGAAGCAAATCCTGGATCTTCTACTCAAACAAACTTCTACTCAAACAAATCTTCTACTCAAACACATGGGTGATGCACTCTCTTACTCTTGAGCTATTCCTCTGCTTTATAGCACCCATCAACTGTGAGGAGGGGGTGGCCTTATGTCAGGTTGGGACTCCAATTTCCAACTGCAGCGCAGACTGTCTGTCTATTTTGAACTGGTTTACATAAAAATTTAAGTTGCATTGTAGCCACCTGAAGGCACGTGGGAAATCTGATTTTCTGTTCTTCAAATGGAAGATTTTAAATGAAATGGTGAAGATATTAAAATAAACCTCCCATTTTGTTGTCAGTAATTTGGGCCCAATCCAGTTTTCGTTCAAATTAATGGAGAGACTGTGGTGATTTGAATAGCAGTTAAATCAGATTATAATGCTATTTCCCTGACCTATTTTTCCGGTCCTGGTTGAAGGCAGGGCTTGGGATGGCTTTGCTCATGACATTGCTGATTAGAGTAGAGCAGAAAGTCGCGTAGCAGACGCCTGCGGTGGCGCTATCACACAGGTTAGTGGTGAAAAGAAACAGGTACACACAACCGCTTTAGATGAAATGTGCGTGTTTTTCAATTGACTCTAGCCAGTTCTGATGTCACGTGCTGCTTATATTTTATATTCTGTAGTGATTTTAATATGCATAATTCAGTAGGGTCTGAATTTGGCCACTGGGCTGCAGGCTGCTTTGGGACAGGGGCTGTTTTGTTACCGTGTGTTTGTCCATCAGTGGGTACTGTGTGAGCCCAGCCAGAGACTGTAGTCTCTAGATGTTCCCGAAACTTAAATGCACATTCTCATTTTTAAAATTCCTTGTCATAGGTGTCATGAGCGCAGTTCCACTGAGAACTGCTGCTTCTCTTCACGTGTACCAAAACCAACCACTACTCCTTCCCTGGTGGTAGGACTTCTGGAAGATTTCTTGAAAGGAAAATGACTCCTACAGACAGAACCCAAATTGTGTGATGCCACTGTGTACTGTAGAATAAATGTATTAATAGATTGGTCAGTGGCAAAGCCTCTCTCTCTGTTTGCATTGTAAGTCTAAAAAAAAATATAATCATTATTTTTAAGTGTAATGTGTTAAGGCTGTGCATAGCCATTAGAAACTGGAAAAATATTACTAAATGCAGGTCAGCCTTTTGTGAAACTAGAAAAGAAGCTAGCAGATATACATGTTTGTATAAAAAGTTACACAGAATTGTGCAATGGAGAGACAAGAGCACTTTATTGTTTGTTTGAGTAAGGAATAATTGAATTGGGTAAAGTCATTATTACAATATCAGAGGAGAAAAGGACTATAATCCCCTAAGGGATGCCATGCACCTTTCTGGTATATAACCCTCAGTGCTTCCAGGGGGATGTGTTGGAATGCTAGTGGAAGAGAAGAGAGATAATCTAATTCAAGGTAACTTAATCAGCAAGGTATATAACCAAGCTAAGGGTTTTGCAACAGTATTTAATATTCATTGACTGTATGCGTGCAGAAAACAGAAACAAAATTGCTTTTTCAAAAGGGAGGTTTGCAGAGGCCTGGCTGAAAATGTAGCCCTCAATAAATATAGTTGTTAATCTGTTTTATTCTATATAAGCTTTTATACTGTTCTTGTCACTGTATTTGAAGCACCTTCCGGTAATGTGTTAAGCACAAAGATTAACATCTGTTGTAAGCTATTTCTTCTCTCATCCTTTCCCTTTGGGAAGAAGTGCGTGCAGCTGAGAGTTCTAGTTAGGGTTCCTTTTTATCAGTTGGCTTATTTTTAATAGGCATGCTACTAGTAATTGCTTGCCACTATATATTTCTGTCAGAGGAGCATAACATAGAAAATGTTTATTGTAGAAAGTGATGAGGCTTATGCCCTTAATTTGTAGAGGAAAAAGGTTGAGATGCCTGCCTATATGAGCATCAGCCTTGCTGCAGAGACTCCCTGCACCAGAGACATGTAGCCACCTTGGCCTTTCATGCTAAGTCTTTACAGGGAGAGCTTTGAAGATTGGGATGAAAACATGGTACTTTATTGAAAAGTCTGTGGGAATCTCAGTTGTGCACTAGTGGATAGGTTTGAGAGGTAGCCTGTGTTGCTCAGAGAGGCATGGGCTTGTTGGAGCATCTGGAGAGCTCCATGGTATGTATTTTACAATGCTGTAGTGCAGCCAAGACAGACGAAGGTATGACTAAGGTGGTGTGGTAAGAACTGTTCCTTGTGGATGATGGTATGCCAGAGGTTGGCAGTGATGAGAAATCCGGTCTTCTGCAGTATGGACAAAGATGAGTGGACTACACCCTGCTGCAAATTTTCCAAAGTACCTCCCTCTGTTACCTCTGCCTTTCTGAGTTTCAGTGTCAGTTGTCTGTTCTTAATGAGAGAACCGATCCAGGGTGCTGGGGAAGGAGAAGCAGAACTGGTTGTTACTGATGCTTAAGATCTTCAGATCCAATCAGTGTCGTGAACGTTTTGAAAAGGACCTCTATGGAAGTCAGATCTCCATGATAGTTTGCACGTAGGAGCCTGGAGTATGCATACAACCCCCATGAAAGATTCAAGCCATTTTAATACCTGACACGGTACCTTTTTCACAGTGAAAACTCTCATGTTTCTCCACATCAAATGCTGCTTTGCAGAGTATCAGGAAGATGAGAAGAAATGTCCCCTCTCTCCACTGAAGCCATTTGCATCCATGTGAATGATGTGGCTTCAGATCCATGTCTGGCTTGGAGCTGGGCTATGCTGTGTCTCTGAGCCTCCATGCCACTTTTACAAGCTTACAGTAGGTAGGCAGATAGGAAAGTTTCCTCTGTCTGCAGTACTTCAGCAGAGGCTCGGAGGAATTCACATCACTGATTCCTGTCCCTAAAACCTTAATTTTCATCTCATGATGTCTGAGCTTTTTGTGTGCTTCCATCTTGCTCAGGCTGTCAGCAGACAGAAATGATTTTTGTCATTATTTTTATTATTATTTTGTCTTTCGGGTTTTTTGATTTTGTCTAGTAAATGAGTTGAGGCTGGTCAAATCATTATAATATGCTGTTAGTAGGATGAGGGGTGATGGTTTTAAACTGAAAGAGGGCAGATTTAGGTTAGGTATTAGGAAGAAATTATTTACTGTGAAGGTGGTGGGGCACAGGAACAGGTTGCCCAGAGCAGTTATGGATGCCCCATCCCTGGAGGTGTTCAAGGCCAGGCTGGATGGGGCTTTGAGCAGCCTGGTCTCGTGGGAGGTGTCCCTGCTCATGGCAGGGGGTTGGACTAGATGAACTTCAAGATCCCTTCCAACTCTAACCATTCTAGGATTCTAGGATTGTTGTCTAAAAGCAGGAAAAGCTCTTAAAATGATGGACAGTACAAAGCAGTGACATCCATGGTCTTTAAAGTGACACTAGAGTTTGAGTCCAGTGAACGCCCAACTGTGTGGATTAGTCCAGAGCTCGCCTGTAAAAGTGTACGGGTAGGAGAAAAGCAGACAGATGTTCACTCGTTTGTGCCTAAAGGCTTCATGGACACTTTATATTTAAATTGAAGTAAGTTAATCATAGATGAGTATCTGTGAGAGAAGCAAGCTGACTTTGTAATGCTGAAAAGAGTAGAAATAGAAGTAAGTTATTGACTGGTGTGTATAATCACAGTCTAGCTTTTATATTTCTATTGTAATCCTAAACAATAAAGATTAAATTCTTTTCTCAGAGGCACATAGATAACTGCATATTCAAGGACAGAATCATTGTGCAAAAGGAAAAAAAAAAAGCAGAAATCCTTGTCAACTTCAACCCCTACTTGTTATTTTTTGGAATAATATTGATTTTAATTTGCTGGTTTAATGGTAGGTTTCCCCTTTGCAGATGGAAAGGAGACACTTAATGAATCATCAACTCAATAGCAGCAATGCCAAACCAGAAAATACAGGCAGTATAGCTGAGGAGAAAATATACCTTTCATTAGCAAAAGTCAGTCAAGTTCCTGTGAAAATACAGTTTTGTGTTCAAAACACTGATAACATTTTTAATAAAGAACTCCCACCTGACTGCCTTATGCCAACATCCACAAAAAGCAGAGCTGGTGGATTCCCACACAAACATCCCTCTCAGCAAAACTTCCATTTCTGTAGTATCAAGCAAAGCTGAAGGAAAAGAAAAATGAAATTAAATAGCTTTGTCTTCTTAAACATTGCACAGGGTTATATTATCTGTGTGTCACCTTTACACTAAAGTTGGCTATCCATGACTAACAAATTGAAATACCGAAGCACAATAGGTATACAGTCCAGTGGAAAATGTCTGATATCATGCACATAATTAGAATATGTGTGAAAATACCCCAGAGTGATTCTTGGATTGCATGGCATATAAAATGAGATACTAGGGATTGTTTTGAGGTGCTAGTTGCTGTTCTGGCCTTACTGAAGTCTGTTCAAATTTGCTGTTGGTTTCAGTCAGATTAAGATTTCTTCCTTGGTCCTCACTGTCCAGAGCAGCAGGATTGGAAACGTGGGCTGGAGAAGTTGCTTGTGTTTTGCCCTGCATTTCGTACCTTTTTCTGTGGCTTCCTGGGCTAATATTCCAGGTAGATGCTAAGGAGTGAACACAAGATTCACTGAACTGGGTCATCTTGCCTGGGGTTTGCTAATGACGCACACTGAAAAGTAACTTCTTTTTTGTGTAGGGGGAGGAAGAAAAGGATGCATGGATCCATAGTCACGTGTGGTTTTAAATCTTCCCCCTGGGGCAAGAAAATAAACTGTGTTTATTTTGACTGTGGTCTCAGACCAGGCTGAAGATAATAGCTTATCAGGAAAGGAACCAAAACTCAGCCAAGCTGGAAACACTTATATTCAGGTCAGTTGGGCAACCTGGATTTCAGGGTGTGTCATTGTTGTAAAGTTACACAGAAACCTTTTCTTTTACATAATTTTTATTGATTAAAAAGAGAAGAGGGAGAGAATCGGTCCTCAGCTGGCATAAATAGACACAGCTTTACTGAAGTCAGTGTGCATCTGTTCATTATGGTGAAGGATATAATTACCCCATATTGCACTCATTTTATCAGCCATTGCTAATGTTTTCTGTGTGATCCTCTAAAGCTTTTCAAGAATGAAAGCTCTGTCTGCTGCTCCCAGCACTTTGCCTCTGTGACATATGAATTGTGCCAAATCCATTTTGAGTTTTTGTTTTTAAGCTCTGAGTACAAGGGTGAAGTGAAAATAAAGTGTGAATAATGGTCTTTCTCTCAAAGGCAATGTGATATTGCGTTGAGCTGAAAAATTTACTCTCATACAGATCGGCCCTGCCAGTATGAAGGGCTGATTGATGCTGAGCACGATCCAGCTGATATCTGATACTGGGGAGGGGGAGGGCTTTTCAGTGTTGCTGACAAAGCTGTAAGAAGATCCAGGGACTGGAAGCTGAAGTTAGGCAAATTCAACCTTGCAATAAAATGCCAGTCATGAGCATAATAAAATATTATAACAGTTTACTGGGACTCGTGATGAATTCATCATTAAGAAGTCTTTAGTATTTTCTTTTAAAGTCAGTGTTCGGTTTCTGGGAGAAATTCTATGGCCAGTCTGTGAGTTGGAAGATCATGGTGATCCCTTTTGGTTTTGTAATTGAAGTGCACTTGTTAACTTTCCTTCTTCAGCAAGTAGAACACGTTTACCAGAATTGCCCTTAACAATTCTCATAGCACCTGCAGATCTGCACAGAGATAACTGTTCTAATTAAATCCTGTCCTTTAGGACTACATAGCATTGCCCACAGAGATGGGAGGGATTGTGTGCTTGCCTTCCCTTCTCCTCCTTTTCCCCCATGCTTGTTTGGGTTGGATCTTGAAGGCTTATTTTGTAAGAGTTTCTCTTTTTTACATTCTTTTTCTTTACTACAGCATGGGAGCGGCTCACCTGATGGGATGTAGCTTGGGAAATAGATTGCCCAGGATCACAGTAGCCTTTGTCGATAGTGACACACATCAGGCTCTCCCACCTCCACCACTCAGCAGTTAGTTCACCTCTGCGGTATTCAACCATTTGCGCTCTTGAGAGCTGGAATGAAGTTTCGGTGTAATGGAAGCCTTTGGGCTTCATATAGGGACATCTGCATGGAGCTTAATGATATGGGATATACAAGAAGTCGTATTAGTCACAGGAGCCTATTCCCTCATGATACAAAACTCTTTAAAATACGTGAAATTAGAGGTTGCTGAACAAAAGAGCGCTCTGCACATCTTACAGGATCGGGCTTCCTGTTATTTCCCTGTCTGAAAAGCAGACAGCCCCCACCTAGTGAATTCTCAGGCCTGGAAATATCTTCTTGAACAGCGTGCTCACCTGCAGGCTATTTGAGAAGTACCAGGGGTGTCTGAATATTGCCGCCTAAAATCAAATATTTCTGTTATGGTGGGTGTTGAGGAAACTCAAGAAAAACACGGGTTTGTGAAATCATTATATTCAAGATGCAGCGCTCTCTTCTCCTGCATTTAGAGCCCTGGTAGTATCACATTCTGTTTTGACAGCTGTCAGAAGTTAAATGAAAGATATTTGGGGAGAGGAGGGTTGAGCTACAGGAGAATTGTTATTTGCAGCGCTCTCCAACAGTTGCAGTTTTCATTTGGTAACATACCTGCTGTCTGTTACTCTTGTCTCTTTTCTTCTCCTTTGCTGAACTTCTGTGCCTTTTATTTCTGTGACTCTTGTAATGGGGACCGGTGCCATCCAACCTGTGCGACTTTCCGTAGAAAACTTTTTTTTGATACCTTGCATGTGAAATGCAGTCCATGCCCTGCCCTAGTTTTTCTCTGGTTCTTCTTCAGTGACTGTCAGCTTCCAAACTTCTGTTGGTACCACTGTCCTCCTTTCATCTCCCAAATTTAAGCTACGGTTTTGCCATGAGGAAAAGGAATTTACGCTCTTTCCTTCATTTTTTTTTTTCTTCACAGCTGACACCATTTATTCTCACAGATTACTGGAGCAGTTTGGGTTTTAACATGAAACTCTGCTAAAGGCCTTCGCTGTTTATTAAGTGCTTACACTTAGTGTTTATATTCAAGGGGGGAAGGTTCATAGGTGTCAGAGCTCAAGGGGCTTCTATGCTTGCTTTCTGTTTTGGATTCATGCCTGCAGGCTGTAGAAATAAACATTATTTTAACTTTACCTTATTTTAGCTTTAACTCAGGAGCACCTGAAACTTCTTCTGTAGCCAACCCTTTTTATTATTCTATAATTGCAAATAAGTATGCTCTCACAATGTTAGCTGAACGTGCCAGGGAGTTTGCAGAGGCTGACTATGAAGACCGCTATACCTCCTTTGTATCACACGGTGGCAGAAAACGCCCGGCATATGTTCTTGTGCTGTACCAGTTTGGTAAATTGTATCAGCTATTTCAGTATGCAGCTTTATAGAGAATATGTTATTTTGGAAAATTAAGTCTGTTTAATTGTCTGTGCAGGAAGAGCTTATTTTATAGCACAGTAATATGCATTCATCCACAACTTGCAGAATGTGTATTAAGGGTGTGTATAGGATTCATTGAGGTATTACATCTGACAGTCAATATATATATGTATTAGTGTAGAAAAGATAATTATATATCTGGAATATATATATAGGCATTTAGTTTTAATTAGGCTTTTGATTAAATATAAAAGTGCAATTAAGAGTGACAGATATAGTAGATCCTGGTAGACTCACATGACAGTTTTTGGCTAGAAAAACTCTTAAGCTGATTTTTTGTCAGACTTGATTTTTTTCTAAAGATTTTAGTGGCTATTCTATTGAATCTTTGATGTGAAGTACTCCTTATTCTCTCTCTCTCTTTTCCCCTGTATATATGTGCTTATCTGTATGTTTACAGTATTTCTGTTGGTAAAAGATATTCTATTAATTTACAAGAAAATTGTTTTGTTTTAAGGAGACATGGTAAAATTTAGATGTTAGCCAAACAGCTAAGAATTAAATTTGGATATTTTAGCCATGCTAGTGCATTTTAACTGCATTTTGCCCAGCTTCTCAGACTTTCTTTTCTGTATAACGATACTATTTCTGTGAACGTGTCTGAGCACATGAGCAATTTGTTAAAGGCTTACATATGAGAGACTTACATAAGATATAACATAGGAGGGAAAGATTATTATGAAAATATAAAGGTAGCTATTACAAGATCTGCTTGTATAACTGACTCTGATAGAGACATGAACAAGCTGCCTTAAGTATCATGTCCCTTATTGCACTGAGCTGTTGTTTATGTTAGAAGCCTTAATTTTGCAGAATACCTGGGCCAAGGTGGGTTTAAAGCAATCCTCTGTGCACTACTTTTGAAAATAAGACCATGAACTAATTATGGATAGGAAGCTAATTATAGACTCCTCTCTTAAACAACTTGGCCAGGGTATTTGTCTGGTATCTTAACTAAATAAATCCAATAATCATTACATAAAGTGATTGGATAGAAGAAAAAGAGCAAAACCCTCCTCAGTTACTGTCAGTGTATCCTGAATATGGTTAGCTGTATTTGGGCATAGTTTTGTGTCACTTCACGGTGGGTTTGTGAGGCCTTCCAGGGTTAGCCCCAAGTTGTGAGCCAAACACAGCGACTTCCTGGCTTTGTCACCAGTCTGCTGCAGAACCTGGGGCAAACCCTCCTCTCTGCTCTTTTTTGGCTCTGTTTCCTCTTTCACTTTCCACCTACCTCGGTTACTGACAATTTAGACACTCCCAAGCAGGACTGTGCCTCTGATACACGTTTGCACTGCTCGTAGGTGTTAGGATCCTATCGGAAATTGAGGGCCAAGTTATCAAAACATGAAAAGCTCGCAGTACGTGTGTCGCTGCACTTAATATTGGCTGTGGGGACAAACGGGTACAGCTCCTCCTTGACGCGAGGGAGGATGATGGCCAGCCTTGAGAGCTGATTTTCTGCACATCAGTATATCCCCACGTTTTCATTAAATTGCTTACTTAGGCTCAAGATTGAAGTCGGCAGCAATTGGAAGGGCTCCTGTAGACTACAGTGCAGTGACACAGGCAGCTGTTTCCCATGTCTGTCTGTTACAACTTGTCATTTTGTTTCACAGTATGGAAGGTGCGAGAAGTGACAGGACTAAATAAGCACAGAGGGAACCGACTGTTTCATCTGGCCGTGTTAACGAATAAGCTGGGAGTGAAGTTAACTTCATGTGAAGCAGTTTAAATTATTTATTTTCAATCCTGGAACTGTACTTAACATGTTGTTAAGGCAGAACCATGTTGACAGGGTGACGTTAATTACCCCACTGGAAACACATCACATTAGCTGAAAACAATTGTTCACAGCTATCATTCATGGCTCTGGGTAAAGCCACAGCCTTCACAAATCTTGGCAAACAGTTTCCCCCTCCATGCGTGGAAGTTCCTTCTGCATCCACCCACAGCTGCAAACTAGCTCTTTACTTACAGCAACAAAATACAAAGTTAGATGGTTGTGAGTTTCTTTTCTTTCCCCCTCTTTTTTCTTTTATTTTTTTTCTTTCTTTGTAAGCTGAGTGATTGCGTGATTGATCTTCTCTCCATTAGACATGGTACATTTTAAAAATGTGAGTATCTTCATTCACTGATCCACCAGCATAAATGCATATGCTTACTGTTCCTGTAAATGCTTTCCCACAACTCCCTTAATGATTCAGTTCCCACTCCTTAATTCATAGCAAGAGTGTTGTGTCCTTCAGAACAGGAAATTATTGTGTCTGGGGTTTACATTCTTTGCAAAGGCTTTGGCTTAAACATCCCTACTGAGAACTGTATGTGACTTGAGTAGCATTTGTATGGATGTGTGCTAATAAAAGTGAGGTATTGGCTTTTTCCTCCATTCTTGTTCAGCGTTGCAATGAGTTAAGGACTCTAAAATGACTCAACTGGGGAGTGCTGGAAATATATCTACAAGTAAATGAATGCCTGGCTACTTTGAGTTGCTACATTTTTTTTTTTTCTAGGTGCCCCTGTTCCATGGTTAATGCAATTAGAGATTCTACTGGGAGAACGCACGTATACGGTATTTGTTCGTTACAATGGGAGGTTGTGTCTAATAATGTCTAACTCTCTGTTTGTAGGTTAGGCCAAAGACCCTGATTCCAGACAGCCTCCCTATCTCCCCGTGCAGAGACCAACCTTCCAAGCAGCCTCCTACCTTCCAGAAGGCAACCGTAGTCAGCATCAAAAACCCCAGCCCTGCCCTCCCGACTGCCAATAACACCGTCAGCCATGTACAGACGCCTAACAGCCAGTCACAAAGTGTCACCGAGTCCACAGCTATTTCATCACCTCTGAGCAGTGCAGGTGTGGCATACGCCATCATTTCCACCTCCCCCAACAATGCAACTCCTATCAGCACCAGCGCGACTGTCTCTGTGGTCAACGATAGCATTAAAGTGCAACCACTCCTCATTAGTGCCGATAGCAAGGTAGGTTCTGCTTTTCCTAACATTTTTTTTGGTTATCAAACACAGGAATTACGGTGTAGATGTACGCAGAATATTCCCCCGTGAGTGCACAGCCCTGTGCAGAGTGATGTCAGTGGTTCCTTTTGAAGAAAATAATCAGAAAGCAATGGGAAAATTCTTAAGGGGACACATGGACATTTATCTGTGTACATGTGTATGTTTTGGCGGCAACAAATTGTATCATGATGTAGCCTGACATTAATGGGACCATATGATCTTCCATTTCCTTAAACCATTCCTCACTAATAATATCCCTGGATTCTGTGCAGGCTCAAATTTCCTATGGACTCCCTCTTCAATTATACAGTGATACTAGTTATATTGACTGACCCCGAGGGAGTATATCAAATAATCAGGCATTCCCTTACACACTTTCAGGGCAAGACCAAATGAAATGAGAGCTCAGGGTTTCAAAACTGATCAGCGGATGAATTGATGGGAAAAAAAATCAAGTTATGAATTACTTGTTTCCTCTTTGTACCGCTTCTCAGCTTTGAAATACAAAAACTTCACCACTCTCCTATCAGGAACAGATTCAATAAAAGCTGCCAATGTACCCAGCAGACATTTGTTGTCATTTGCTACTGGGATCCTGCTGCTTTTGGTGTTGTTGGCAGCACAGGTTCTCATACAGTGCTAAAAAAGAATACAGGATGTAGGATGGCTTTTGAGGTAAATAAAAGCAGGCATCTCTTCCCCACTTCTCTAGCATAATTTATTTTTTTCTTACTTAAACTGGCTAGTGGTTAAAAAAAAAACCATCCCTTTTTATTCTCTTGAATCTTCTAGAGTGACTGAGTTAACGTATCTAACAATTAAATAACATTTGTTGAAAGTTAGCAATGAAATAGATGGAAAAGGCCAAGCATTCAAATCCAATAACCTAGATCAAGAAGGCAAGCTTGGGAAGGTCTTCTGTAGTCCTTCATGAAGCTTTGATTATGGGTATAAAGTCACATGTGTAGTTCTGTGGTCAGAAGTTGTCCTTCATTCCTTTTAATGTAATAGCTTCTGAGATAATGTTATCTGCACTGTGTAAATCTTCATGTGGTGATTCAAATACGAGCAGATGGATATACTAACATACATGCATGTATGAGAGATCTGTGTTGTAATGCCTATAGGTTCTAAATCAGAATTAATTTTAATTTAAATCACATGCAGTTTATTTTGTTTATGCAAAACTGGACATCCACTGCTCATAACACATAAATGCTGAGAACGGAACTCTGATCTCAGTTACATGCGTAGTTCTGAGGAGCATTTTCCTTCCCATCCCCATGTACTTACTCTGAAATAACACTGGTATGACTCAGATCAGACTGCGTGTTGTGGTTTAGGTTTTGAATGTGTAGTAATTCCATATCTTCTACCTGTATGCAAAATAAAATCAGGACCTTAAAATCACTGACAACACGAGTGCTAAAGCTAGGCTGCTGAGTCAGCTTCAGAAGTCCTCTAAATAGAAAGTGTCCTAATTTTCAGAGCCACTGAAGTGGCTCCCTTAGGCTGCAGTAGGTTTATAATGCATCTATAAAAATTATTTTTTAGAAACTTAAGTGTGGATTTAGAAGCCTAACCTAGGTATCCTTTTTTTTATATTTTTGGCTTGTGGCTTGCATCTCGTGTCTGTAGAGGTAAAAAGTAACCCTTCAAAGAAGAATCAAAGGTTTCAGGCAGAAAATCCATTTTCATATAGTGAATTTCTTTCATTTGTACATTGTCTTTTAGGTTATCATTATTCAGCCTCAAGTCCAAACCCAGACAGAAAGTAAAGTGGAGACAAAGAAACCTCCTGAAGAGTCAGCTCAGGGACCCTCTGCTACCAAAAAGAAAAAGGAGGAAAATCCAGAGGTGATTTTTTTCTTTTTTTTTAAATAAATGAGCTACAGTATGGTTAAGTTATAGGGGCCATTTCTGAACATTTTTCTCTATGTATATGTAGTTACTGCATTTGTGCTCATGGTTCTGTCAGTTGTTCATCTCGGTACTCAATCACTGCAATTGGGTTGATTTCTCTGCCAGTGAGGTGCTCTGACAAACTTGGTTTGTATCATTCAAACCTTCCAGTGTCACAAAATGTAAGAACTGTAGGTCTCATAATAATCTAAGCACCTTGTTGTGGGTATAGCAACATTTCTTGAGAAAGATGTATACAAGCTTAAGATACTTTCTTTTATGTTATCAAATACATAACATCAGGTTTACAGCCTGCGTATGAAGTTGAATTAACATTTCCTTTGTAAACTGAGCCTTTACATCTTCTTTGTAATGAACCTTGCAATTTTTAGATTGTATGTAACAATACAGTTTCTTGCATTTGCTGTGTACGTCTTCCCACATGTACACAGATTCTTTCTAGTCTGAAATACATTAAAATCCTTTAAATTGAGTAAGAGATTAGAAAGCAGGTTATAAGATTAAATCTCTTTCATGAACTATATTTGCTATGCAAATGAAAAATATAAATCAGAAGTCCTTGTAGAAATTGAGTCTCTCTTTAACAGGCATTTTGGTTTTTGACTAGATATATTCACATTAAGTTGTGTGTACTTTTGAGGCAATTTGAGAAGTTATACAAACTGAATCTACGTCTATTGTGGAAACGTTCATCTCATGTGAAATCTTAACCTATTAGTCTAATGAATGTGTAGCAAGAAAACATCCTTGGAGCTGTAGGTTTAAGAGGATTATTACAATATAAATTTATAATGTTACTTGGGGCATGTGGGTGGTCATTCATTTCACCGTTTTAAGAGGTTCGTATAGTTAAAACGGTGCTAAAGATAAATAGTGGCTCTTAGCCTAGAATATCACAGCCTTATGCAGAAGCACTGCAGAACTACAGTTATGAAGTCTCCCAAGTTTAAAATCTGACCCTCATATGAATCTTCATTGCAACTGAATGGTGGGACTGTAGGGTCCTGTTTTGTTTAGAGAGGTGTTTCCAAAAGATTATTTGTTGTGTAGCACCTTGTGGTCAGAAAGGCTAGGAGATCCTGCTTAGAAGCAGAATGTTAGAGAAACCATCTGTTTTTCTTTACCTGTAACTTGTCCTTCCAGAAAGACTGTTGAGCAAAAAATCTTCTTGAGAGATGCAGGAAGAGACCATGGGACTGGGGACACTTTTCGGTATAACATTCATCAATTTAATAAGCTTTTCATTAAATTGTTGACTAGAATATCCTGACTACCTTTTTTTGTAACCAAGAACATTGTTCCTACTGTGTATGCTGGTGTATGCTGGAGGTCTCGGCAAGCACAATTTTTCTGTGTAGGATGCTGAAGCTAAGCCCTTAAGTATGACGATTCTTTGATTCGTTTCATAGATTTGTTTCACGGCCGTAAATATGTAGGTCTAGAGTTAATTTCTTTTGTTCTTTGAAAGTAAACTTTAGTTGATTATCATGTATTTATGCAATTAGTGTAATTAGAACTAACAGCATAATTAGTGTAAATACATGTAATGACACAAATAGAACATGTAATTACAAAATGAAATGGTTTTGTAAAAATCTTTGTTTTGCTTCATGAAAAGACATACTGCGCATTTCTAAAAGCACTCATGGCTTTTAAACAGAAGATTAAATTTAAGGCAAAGAGTAACAAAGATACCATGACATTTTTAAAAAGAAAATAAGCACTCTAGGCACTTCTCTCCACACCTTTGTTTGTCTTCAAAGCGCAAAACCGAGGCAGGAACTCCAGTATGGCTCTACATAAGTGTTAGTCATGACAGACTGGGATTTAACAAATTAAATTGAAAATTAAAAAAAAAAAAAATCAGAAATAACCAGACTTACTAGAAGCCAGGAATCCCATATGCAGTTACTGAGTGTACCTGAGCGTACAGAAAAGGCTGAGGATAATTACTGTGTTTTGTTCCTGGCCTGGTCATTCTGCTGGGAAGCTGTGAAGCTGATCCTGGACACGGCCGCCTGTAATACCTGTGCATTTTGCATAAACTGAAGATTTCCCCTTTCCCAAAAACATCATCATTAGACTAAAGCAAACCTCCTTGCGTCCGCTATGTTGCAGCCAGAATGCCTGGATACCTGGCTGTGGGGTGGCTTTCCCAAAAGCAGGATGGATGGTCTCAGCCACCCAGGGCGTCCCAGGTCCAGTGGTCAGAGCCTTCTCCTGGGATATAAGCTGTGAGGGATCAGTCCCCCTGGGGCTGAAGAAGATCTGGAAGAGTGGGCCACCCGCTCCCTGCCATCAGCGGGGCTCTGCTGGGGTTGGAGGCCAATAGCTGGCTGTCTGGTGATGGGCCTTCTCCCACCACAATGACTTCTGCAAAGAAATGAAGGAATTATGCAAGGGAGCTCTTCCTCTTGGGAGCAAGTACCTGAGGGTTTGGGGCTTTTTTTTGTTTTGTTTTGTTTTTTCTTAAAGGGACCTGAGTTCAGCACAGAAAGAAACAGAATTCTGCCCAAAAGTTTTTGCTTTTTAAAAAATTTACATTAGTTAATTTTTATGTTTCTGGCAACATTTTCCAGGACATTCTAGCAGTTTTTTATTTATAAGAAAAATTACTGCTGTAAATGCTGGTTATTTAGCTAACAGTGTTTTTAATCCCACCTAAGAAGGACAAGAGAGACACATTGCAATTGTGAACTAAAAGTTAGTGTTAGGCCTGGATTGAAAATCTGGAGAAACTGAAGCCTCAGTTTTGTGGGTTCCTGCACAGAGGAGAAACAATAGACTCTGTGATATTTGAAAGAAAAGCATTTTGGCGGAAGTAGTATTTTGAGTAGAATCCAATGAGCTGCATGAATGTGAAATAGAAAAACTCATAAAAAAATATGCTGTTAATATAATATGCTTATTAAAAAGAATACAGCTTCTACTGTTATTTTTTTAAAAGGAACCTTCTTTCAAATATCTATAAAAGCTAACCCATCCTGTCTTTACTAGTGAGATAATTATCAAGTCCATTTATGAAGGTTCTTCATATGTTAAGGAAGTATGCTGTCATTACATTTGATTAGATATATATTGAAATAATTTTAGTATGAAGAGAGGAAATTGTTCAGTGAGCATTCCAGTACTCAAATAATTTTAGTTTAGATGTCAGAAAATGTGTGCTCCCCCTGCAGTTTAGTCTTTGGGTAATATAGTCATTCTGTGCTCCACTGGGAAAATACAATCGCACGTTAACCGTTCCAGCTTTCTGATTCTATACCTAAATGTTGTTATTACTTCTGCTCAGAGTGCTGAGACATATCCTACCACAAAGTTACTTTTTGGTGGGGGTGAGGTAAAGCTTGTAATTCTGCTCAATTGACTAATTTTCTTCTCAGATCTGCACAGTGGATCTCAGATCAAATACTCATCTTTCCCTTCAGGTGTGGAGCCCCCACTGTGTCTAGCTGGTGTTTTAGACATGTAAGGAGTGAATGTTACTGAAATCAAGGTCTGACATGCAAATGAACACATGTGCTTGCCAGTACCACAGTTACAGAAGGCAGAAATATAGTGTGAATATATCTAAATTGCCAGTGATGAGCTTTGACGTCACCATTTTTTAATGTACAGGGAGAGTTACATACTAGGAGATCATGTAAAGGAAATATTCCTGTCCTATGAGACTGTTAGTTCACCTGTTTGACAGAGATATTTTCACATATGTTAGAGGCATATAGATGTCCAAACGTGACCCTTAGGTTTTGAAGAACCCGCACCATAGCTAAATCTTTTTATCTACAAAATGAGGATGTGCTTGCTTTCACAATTTCACTATGTGAAAGTCAGAATTGCAAAGGAAATGGTAGTTCCAGTGGCTTACTAGTTGATTTTTTCCTAAACTGAAATGAAAAGTTGAATCATCAGGCTTTTCGTAATACAAGAAGGTCAAACTAATTTTGACTTGTAAGTGTTGAAACGTGTGCTCCTGACACTTCTTTGATTGAAACAGAATGTTTTGACCTTCTACCACTTAAACACTGTATTTTAGTTTGACCTAAATCTACACATCTTATTTTGGATGAGTATGATAATTTTATCGTCCTATGGTCTTTGAGTGCTTTATCAGAGTTGGATTGTAGGGTTTGCTTTCTTGGATTTCTTATAGCTCAGGTTTTGTAGTCAGATTGTCTCTCCTGTGGAATTGCACCTCATGAAAATGCCACTTGGGTAACATGATCCATCAAGATCGTTCAGCACAGCAGAGAGAGGAAGAGATCCCTGAGGTCCTGGACGTGTGACTTCAAACCAAGCAGTTCCATTCAATTTGAGTTTGGAACAACACCATCAGTTTTCGATCAGAAAGATGGATTAAAAGCTTCAGCAAAATTTCTTCTGCAAGGAAAAATTTCCCAATAAAAATCACTGACAGAAAATTTAGAGTCTGCTCTAGTACTTGCCTTATTACTACATCAGAAAATTTGTTAGTGTGCAGATGTGTTTTGTGCATATATAGTGTAAAATAATTCTGAGTAATCTTTTAGATCAGATTCCTCACTGCAAAATGAGTTCACCAGTGTCAGTGGAAGATGTTTGTTCACTCACCATTAAAGGGAAAATATTGGATCAGTGTACCTCTTCATAATTCATGCATGTGGTACCCTCTTTGTAACTTGGGAAGAGAAATTTCTGAAAGCTTTTTTTGGGTGAAGGGGCTTTCAATATGCTTCGGATGTCTTGTTTAGTGTTGTAAAGTTCAGTGAAAGTGTATCATGTCTTGTTTTACTTCATACAGCTTGGTCATATCCAATAAAAGCAGTGCCGTGTCCAGATAGTAATAATAATAGATAATTACTTCTCTAAAGAGTGGAGTAACAAAGCAGCTAGAGATGTGAAATTGAATTGATTGAATTGACTGAGTTTTGATCATGTGCTGTATAAAATCAGTAGTCATACAGCATTGGCTTCTTAAATCTCTAAACTGCTAAAGTTTTCATATAGTCATGCAAGTAGGATGTGACTGGGCACATCTGAAGCAAATCTTCAATTAAAGTTCTTCATATTACTATGTATTCAAATAAGATACATTTCTAAATGACCTTTACTGGGTTTATTCTGTCAATTCTAGATTTATTTATTTATTTATTTCTACCATTGTTGTAGAAAATCTAACCCCTGTTTATTTTTTCCTTAGAAAATTGCCTTCATGGTAGCATTAGGACTGGTTACAACAGAACATTTGGAAGGTAAGATGGCATATGTTGTTTTACAGTTCAGTTTTTGAGTGAAATATTTTCTCGTCTGCTCTGCAGCCAAGAGGAATTGGTGATTCTGTCGTCTGAAGGGCAATGAAAAATCAGGTGAAGTGTTTTCTATGTACAATTGTGCTTTTCAGCCTCAAAATAACGGGTGACCTGACTTTGCTTTGCCTCCCATCCCATTGCACAGCTCAAGGGGCACGAGAACTGGCTCTGCAGCCAGCACTAGCAGGCTTAGCATAAACCAGCGTTTGGGCTTACTCAGTCGTTATGGTCCTTTAAAGGATATTGACAACTGGAGGACAATAGTGAAGCAAAAGCCTGCAAAGACTCTGACCAGCACTGATCCGGTTGAAGAATTAGTGAGGTTCAAAGATGTTTTACCCAGATCTTCTGTAGTAAGCATGCCCCCTCCTCTTTCCCCATATGAGATGGACTTTAATTTTTTGAGTTAATCGTCTGACATCTCTAGAGTTCCACAGAATGTGTAACATAGTGGTGAAAACCTGGCATTCTTTTAATAAGATTTTAAGCAAGTTAGAAAACTACCTCTCACAAAGACTTCCTTCCCTCCATTTCCCCCCATTTAGCCAAAAAAATAAACAAACTTCCAGTCTGATCCTGCTTTTGTGTGAGAGCTGCTAGGATGCTTCCTAGGCTTCTGAATATGAATTCAAACAAATATTGCACATAAACTAAATGTAGTATCGCATAGTGTTGAGTTTACTTTTCCAACCTTCCAGAAATACCTTGCAAGAGGTATCAGATTTGTATCTTTCTTTGCCTCAGCATTGTCTTTTTGAAAACGTAGATGAGAGGGGGAAAAAAGAGTTTGTTTGGCAAATTTGCCAATGGTGTGAGATGAGTTGGAGCTTCTTGGCAGAATGGGTTAGTTTTCATGGACAGAGAAGATACAGCTATTTTTAAGAAAAAGTCTACAGCTTGATGTATTTTAGTTACTTGCTCAGCTAATGCAAGTTGGTGTGGTTCCACCAGTATAAGGAGAAAAATCTGGTATCCGTGTCAGCTGACAATGATTCTTGATCACAAAAAATGTTAATAATAATTGACATTTACCACCCATCCCATGGACCATCGTCAGCAAAATACTTAGGGATTTCCAGTGCATTGAATTTAAGTTTTATGTGCTGTAAAGTTAGGCGCATGCTTAGATACCTTGCTGACTCAAGAGGAATCTACCGTTTTACAGCTTGATTTCTTTTCAGTAAAATTCCCTGTGCTTCTGTTCCTTGGTTTTAAGAGAGGTTGTGAATTAGGGAGATAATAGCATCCTAATTGTAAGGTCTCCTCAATATATGCAGCAGGTTTTCTGTGGGTCTTGTTGCCTTTTTTTCAGTGTCTTTCCTCTTTAAATCTGCATTTTAGAAAATCATTTAGTGTCCCAGTGACTGAGAATTTGAAAGCAGTTTAAAGAAACTTTAAGCCATCAGCCTTTTTAATCCTTTAATGGTGATGGATTGAAATGGAAATTAAAAAGCTACAGCAATTTTGGGAGAAGATTTATAATCCAAAAAGTGCAAATGATGTCTGGTTCTTGTTTTCTTTGTCTAAGGAAAATAGGACAACATTTGAAATTATGCTGAAGTGCACATTATGCTTACAACAGAGACAACTCCATTTTGAATAATTCTTTACCCTTTGATTTTATTGGAACTAATAAATTGTTTGTGTGGATTTAATGCTTATGTTCAAAACACCAAATACCACTCTGCTCTGTTTGTTCTACAGTAAGTGTGGAGGCGCACATTTTGAACCTAACTGCTACAATACTAATCCTGCAGAATCAATTCCTTCAGACAAATTCACTTTTAATATTCCTACTAGCTTCAAATAAATGGCTCCCACCAAGAGCTATTTACTATGGAAGGGTATTTCTTCATGAGTATTGGTGATTACAACTGTCAAAAATACCCTTATAGCTTTCACAAGCTAAAGGTTATTATTTTAGTGCTATGTCATATTTACGGTTATCAGCCATTGCTATGTATCAGGAAGCAATGGTCATTACACAGTTCAGTTTATTTTAGTACTTCTAATGTATTTCTCAATTTCACATTTTTGGAATTAAACTGTATCAAGATTGGGTCATTAAAAGCTTATTCACTCAGTATCATTAATTCACAGTGTTACTGCTTTTCTTCATTTTATTCATTAATTTTGTGGTGAAGGGCTATGATCCACTTCTATATGGATTTCTTTATCAGCCTAGCAGCCTTTCCACCTAAAGTCCAGAGGAACACCTTTCCCCTCACTGGGAAAAGAGCTCTGTTCTGCAAAGCCCAAATGCGAGGCATCTTTTGAGGCCTTTACCAGTAAATGAACACAGGCACCTCCACTGACTCACATTCTGCAAGGTACGGCTTGCACTGAAGATCAGCTGTCATTACGGGCCTCACAGAATAACCACACAGAGTGTTTATCGATGAAGGCAGCAGCTCATTGAAGCTTTGCCTCCAACATCAAGCTATCTTCAAATTTACTCATCTCTGTCAAATGTATTACAGTTTAGAGGTTTCTTTTTCTCTTTGGGTTATATTTTTTTAAATTAATAAACTAAGGAATAAGATAGCCCAATTCTGTGATGCAGTGCATGGTTGTAACATATTAAATCTCTTTCTCTGGGCTATTAGAACACCTTTTAGCATTACTATTGTGTAAAAAAAAAAAAAAAAAAAAAAAAAAGATAAAAAAATGATAGAAAACTAGAAAACTTTAAAAGAATTCTTTAGTTCAGGTCATTCTAAAAATGCACATCTTGTTATACCGTAGCAAAATAAAACCCCTGAAATATTTCCATCTAGGTTACTGGAATGTTTTAATCAGTTGAAACAAGTTATTTATTTTTAATTTATTAAGCCCTGTTTTGAAGCATACACAATACATTTTAGCAGAAGTAACAAGTAACAAAAGATAGTATACCAGCATACGGTTCTGTTCTATCTTGGTGTGATTATCTACAGATACACTCTTAGATGTACATACTCTTTATATCAGAAGCACAGATATTTTTTGTTCGGTTTCCGTAAATAAAGTGCTGAAATTGTGCTCTCCCTCCCTGATGGCTGCATAGGGTGCAGTACACCTAGAGCTGTTTCAGTTCATTACTCTCTCTCTCCGTCTTTATTTCCATCTATTTCCACTGCTATTACTTTTTCCCCCAGCCAGCTTTTATCTCTGTACCATAGCGATGCCGCTTCCAAAGCTGCATTCCAGGTAGCTACCACATGTGTGATTCAGACTCCCATCAAATATTTCTGTTGCCTTGGTGAGAGCATGTACCGAAGAAATTCTCTCTTAAACCTGGGACCCAAAAGGGCAGAGAGCTACAGATCCATCACAGTCCTCTTGTGAAGACACTTAGCCCAGTCATGGACACAGAAATTCTCTATTTCTTTGTTTCGTTTTCTGGGGCAGTGAAAAGTCATGATCTTGTATCCCTGTGACCACTTCTGAAAGACTAAGCCTGGGCTGCCCTAACTCCAGCTTTTTCCCTACATGGCCACAAGGGTGCCGAGGTGCTGCAAGCCCTGGATTTGCTAACCACGTAGGGTGGGTTACTGAGCCTGGCTGTGGGCACCACAGCTCCAGCTCACGCTGTTGAAATCAAAGTAAAGAGTCAGTGGAGGTCCACTTCCTCCATTTCTCGGCCAGCATCAAGGGAAGTGGTTCCTTGGTTGTGTAATGACTCTCGCACATTTGGGCTTCGAGAGCATTCCCCTTACAAGAACTGACGCTGACATCAAGAACAACCCTCTCTCTTCCAGTGGTTCTGTGGCAGGCTATGGGATCCGTGTCTAGCATTTACCCTGCTGCTGAGGCCAGATTCCCTTCAGAGGATGCCAAAGGGTTTAGAAGCTTCAGTATGGCGATTTCAGCATAGCCAGAAAAGTATTTCGTAGGAAATACTTTCACAGTGGGACAGAACTGTTACCCATACAAGATCCTCTGATTTGGAGTCTGCGAAGCACTGAGGATGTTAACAAGATGCTGGCAGTGGTTGCAGCCATGGCGTTTATCGCACGTCTCGGAGCAACCTTGGATCACACGTTTCTTGGTAGTGAGATTCTGCATAGCTCCCTGAGTCACATGGCAGCATATGTCTAGCTCATGTCAGATGTGAATACAGACCTGCCTGTATTCTTTGAATTGCCCTAGGAGGAGACACCTTCTGAGCATGAGAGGTGACATGTTCCTGTGCCAGTAGGAAAACCCAGCCAGAATATGCAAGTAGTCGCTCTTCTGTTTCTCTTGTCTATCCAGTTTCCTTCTGATACATATATCACTCCAAGAGTGGCGGCTTAGCCAATAGTCCTTTATGAATGAAAAGTTTCAAATCAATATCTTGGAACTGAAGGCGGTACAAAATCCATGCAGAGTGTTGGCCTCATCTCTAGGGACACCGTGTCTAAGACACGACCAGCAATGCTAATACCATTTACTGTAGCAGCACTTAAAGTGGTATGTGGCCCCTTTTACTCTGTGGAGAAGTGATCAACATTTGGAATGGGTGCCTGGAACCCAGAACTTTGTGTTGGAAATCGTATTCCCATGTATTGTAAACATCCTGAAAGCTGGACTGTATCTTACTGTTGGATTCCAAATGGGAGATAGTACTCAATATCCTGAAGGCTATTTTCTGGCACTGAGGATGTTCTGAGGTAGATCTCTTTAGCTTAGACATTGATGAAAGATGCCTGACGTTCTGTAGAACCAGGTGGTGTCCTGGGTTTCTGTTGGGCGGATTCCTGGTCCTCTGGGCTGAAGATCCTGCCAGTTCAGAGTCCAAACTTTGCCTTACAATATTCACATAGGAAACATTTTAGAATAGAGCACCAGCCCAGCTGTGCACACTTCATGTCATGGGATGCATACTGGGTGGCTCTCCTTGCTAAATTAGGTCTGATCTTACTCTATTATCAAAATAAAACGTATGCTCTAAAATACACAGTGATGATAATCTCACCATTCTGAACTTACGTCAAGAGCTGTAAAAAGAAATTCCATATGACGGAAATGAAATCCTAGCTCAGATAAAAGTAGCATTAAATCTGCAGGTTTCAGTGAGCCAGGAATCCGCTAACTCTTTCTGTCTGTGTTTACAGAAGTACGCATGTGACTCTTGCTAAACGCAGTCCTCAGCAGGTACCTTTTTGAATAGGTGGTACCACTTAGCGGAAGGGAGTTCTCTAGTGTTTCACCCTTTTCCAGACAAACAGGATGGCAATTCAGTGAGCCTGTCTTTGCGCTGTTCTTTCCAGTGACACAAATACATGTACGGCTCATAACAACATTTTGCATGCTGAGGATCGTGAAGTTGTGTATTTTTGGATGGATAAATCATCACGCCCTAGTTAGAACTGAATCTAGCCATGCCATTCCGACCGTGCTTTTTCTAACCTCTGCAGAGGAAAAGTAATGTAAATTAAATTTAAAAGGATCTCCATGCTTTCATCTGATATGAATTACAAGGCTTACCTGCTTTAAATGCTTCATTTTTGTTAATAGCAGACACAGATAGCATTTTGAAAGCTCTCTGTTGATGCTTGCTGAATATGTGTCTGAAGGGATCATAATAAAAATCTTGTATAGCAGCAGAAGTCCACCTTGGAGGAGGGGAAAAAATAAAAAATGCGTGTGTTCTGAATCTTACAAGGAAAAGCTTATTAATGTCAAACCTTGAACTGCAGCAAATATCAATGCTCATGCAACCCAATTACACTTTAGAAACTGAAACTGAACACAAAGCCCAAGGGGTTGAGGGTAAGAGCGTCTTGCTTAACAAGTTAGATCTACATTTTTCCCTGATGAATGAGAAACGCACAATTCACGTTTCTTTCCATGGTTACAGAAATCCAGAGCAAGCGTCAGGAAAGAAAGAGAAGAAGCACAGCAAATCCAGCCTACAGTGGACTCTTGGAAACAGAGGTACTTTATCATTCACTTCTTTTACCGCAGTTCTATTTCACGTCAATAAAAGGTTTAAGTGCTTCTTATTACAAAAGTATATATGAATGCAGAACCACACATTTACTTGTAAAGAGATATTGATGTGGAAAAGAAAGAAAAGATGTCATCTCAGTAGCTAAGCAACAGGTTTTCTCCCCGCAACATCACTTGCTTCAAACTAGAATTCTTAGTTTTAATGAAGGCCAAAAGGACTAAATTAATGTGGGACCTAATTACTCTTTCACCCACGCAGACGGTCCCTTTAGGTCAGAACTGAAGAACAGAAGTGGTGCATTATGTTCAAACTTGCATTGCTATTTCTCTTTTCCTATGTGCCAAATAATAAATGGAGAACTTTTCTTTTTTTATTAGTGACATTCATAAAAGGGATGTGTTAGTTTAAGAATCAGTGCGCTCTGCAGGGGGTATGGAAGCCTGCATAATAAATATAATAGTGCATAATTAAAAATAAAATGCGCTGGATAATCTCTGTTGTCTGTTACACTTATGCTGTTACATTTATGGAAATAGCAAAATTTGGTCCTACATAATACAGGATTGCAAACCTGGTCAGCATGTAAATAGACTTAACTTTTTCTGGAATTGTTTATTTCTTTGTTTCTGAACTGACATATAGGTGTTTATTCAGCATATTAAAATTCCACCTTTAAAATTTCACCATAGTTTGGGGTTACTATTTCAGCTTCCTACAGGAATGAAACTGATTTGCAGCCAGCTCCCCATTTAAGCAAGATTTCTCTGTCTTCTGAGTTCTTTAAGCCTTAAGAAAGTGACTTTTCTTTATTTAGGTACCAGCTATGCAGAATTTTTGGTATGCCAACATTTCAGATTCCTACGTTTGTTGCCAGACAGCAGACAGATAAGGCTAAGAAGAAACCCACCACTGTAGTAAAGCTGCTGAGTGGCTTGATTGGTCTTTTTTTTTGAAAGTATTGGGGATTTTTATACTCCAGAGCAGCTCAGGGCACTTGAATTCTTCAAAACTCCTCAACTTTTCTTTAGCGACCTCTTCAGAGCAAGTATTGATGTCCGTACATCCAGTATTTAACACAGTAAGAACCTTAGCCTTGCTAGCATTAAATTTGTAGTCTCTCCTCTCAGACCTTTTTGTCCTGATAAGTTTATTTAAATACTTGCAGCAGAGTCTTGTGGCACAGTCTGATCAGCATTTGCGAGAAACTCAGTTATCTTGGAGCAGGGATGGAGGAGGTGATGGAGGAGGTCTGCTGCACCCCTAGTTCATACATCTCATTATATCTATTCTCAAAAGCATATCCTGAAGTGAAAGATGGTATGGAGAAAGAAGTATCTGTGAGAGAGTCCTGTGGCTGATCAGCTGTGTCCTCATTAGGAGTTGTCATTAAGTACTGACCATGGGGAATGCTGTTCAAGTAAAATGGAGGCAGATGGTTTTTCTCTGATCAATTAGCTGCTCAGATTGATTTGCTAATCAGTGAGTTGAGGTATTTTGTGGCATTTCAGGCATTTTGGTGCAGTTTAATTTACGGTTAGTCTACTGAATGATCTTTAATTCATGATTGTTTAAATTGAAATTGCATATAAATTAGACTTTTTATTTGCCAACGCCCCTCAAAACGGCAGGAGCTCAGCATCTGTAGTGGTGATGCTAACTTCCTTGATTACACAAATGTGATCACGGTCTTATGTCTTCACTTGAATGTTGTGCTTTTTCTTTTCAAAGCTTTTTTCTTAAAAAAAGAAAAAAAAAGAGATACCATTCTATTTTCCCACCCTCCATAGCTTTTTTTTTTTTTTTTAAACATAGGAAAGGATTAAGTTTCAGGCTGGGTATTTTTTGAAAGAAGAAACATCAATTCAAAATTCATTAACAGATTGGCAGGCACCTGTGTATAAGAGAACAGTTTACTCGCCACAGAGTAAATCATTTATTAGCAAAACCCCTCTAATTTTCCTCCAAGAAGAGTCTAACAATATCTAATGGAGGAAAATGGTACTGTTTCCAGTCCTGCTATACAGGTATTGGATGGTTCAGAGAAACAATTAGGGGTTACACAGGCTGCTCATGAAGCCTGGCCTTCTATTGACCAACAGCTTTTACCATCTGACCAGCTGGCGATGGGCTGCATTAAATTAGTTAAACATCTCAGTCAGGTTTCCAGTGGTCTGTGTTTGCAAGTTTGCAAGTCTTTGGTGACCTGTGACCTCAGCAGATTGAAATCACTGCCAGCTCCTAGAGGTCTACACATTAACTTCTGAAAGAGAAATATTTTGCTTAGGCCCAAATACACTGCTTGCAAACAAAACATGTTCCTACTAACTGTAGGTAAGTGTCACAGAAGGTAGCGATGCTTTCCTGCAGGTGGGAAGTTCAGCACCATTTCTATATATGCAAATAAAGATGTACTCTCACAGCAACGGTTTATTACACAGTTTTTCCTTTATGGACATAGTTTATCTGCTAGATTTGGAGTTACTGTTGCTGTTGCCTTGCTCCTACTGACCTTTTCAACATATCCTGGAACTCAATCAAAAAAATTTGCTATTTCCATTTCTCTCTTGTTAATAAAATCTAGTGCGCATCAAAGTGTTCTAATGAAGGATTGCTAGAAAGGTGAATAATACAACTGTTCGTGTGACTGTCTCGGGGTTAGCAACAAATATTCTAAGTCACAGAACTGGCTTCTGGATAGCTGGTTCCGTATGAGGGAAGCTCATGGAGATTGTTAATATGAAATGGTAGGAGACAACCAGAGCACTTTTCAGTGACACTGTGGTTGGTTTCTTTTCCCTTGTAGCGGAAACGTCTTGCATCAAATTATTTGAATAACCCTTTGTTCCTTTCAACAAGAGGTAAGCATATTTTAAAATGAATATACTGCTATTCTAATGACATGTTAAATATTTATTAGTAGGATTTCATATGAATTACTGCGAGGGTACCATAGGGCATTACTTTGTGTAAGGTCCCTGCACTTTTTAGTGTGCAGTGAAAATAGATGGTTTTGCTGCAAAAACAATTGAAGGATAAGGCTAAAGTTCAAAACTGTGCAGAAACGGATCCAAAGTCTCTGCAATCAGTGGAAAATCTGATCTCTAGTATTGTAAGCACCATGCAGTGAAAGGACTGATTGAAGAAGGCAGTGTTGCCAACCCCAAGTGCTTAAAAATATATATTGAAAAATTGGGTTTTAAAAAATAATTACCCTTCTGGGCTTTCATTTGCTGCTTCTCATCAGCTTTAAGAAACTGCTGTACATCCTGAAGGGCTATTAATTTACCATACCTTTTTCTTTAAAAACAATAGCTGAAAAACCACACAATTTTTCTGACTCCAAGAGCTGGAGCCATAAATCTAGATTTGATGGCCTTGAAGATGTCTTCCAATCTTGTATTTATAAGAACTTCAGATGCTGAAAATTTCATGGTAAAAGCCTTGAGAATGAACAACTCAGAGGAGCCATTTGGGGATGATGATGATTAGCTTGTGTGAAGAAGCTCATTCCAGGAAATACGTGCAACATACAGAAAAGGCAAAGAGTTGGGAGGTGGGAGATGAAAGGAGGAGAACATTGAATACAGTTTAATTCTTCAGACAAGGCCCATGCAGGATTTTAAGAAGGAAAGTCAGAAGTTTGAGTTGCATTTCAGAAGAGGAGAGAAAGCCAGTAAAGAAATGTGATTAGATCCTTACCCTCGTGCTGCCTTTATAACAGGTTCTACTGTGGTGCCTTAGAGGTAAGGGAAGACAGGCATTTTTCTAAGCCAAGTTTTATTTAAGTACTAGGAGCATTTACAGGGATAATTTCAATTAAGACATGAAGTTTTGACAGTTTTTCAGTGTTCGCTTGATATCCCTGTCAAATGTCATGTTTAATGCTTGAGATTCACCTTTCTGGCCCTGCCTTGAATTCCTGCGCCACAGGATCAGCAACTGAAATGCAGCGGTGCTTCTCTCTACCTTCAAAACTTCATGTGCTAGGTGCAGACAATTGGCCTACTTACCATATGCCTCTAATGCATAGAGTCTCAGAGGACAAGAGAGGTTATTACACAGTAAACAGCTATGATGACATGCCTCTTAGCAGGAGCCCATGCTCATGTGAGTCCCAGTGGAAAAAAACCATTATTCCTGGCTTAGCATTATCTTCAAAATTAAAATTACAGTTTATTATTTGTCTTACCATAGCACATGTTTTTCCCATGTAAACACATGGGAAAACCAGGAGAGAATGGCGATGTTAGCAAGCCATGCTGTTAGCCCCTCGGAGGATTTCATTTAAGTTAGGGCTTGATATCTCTGACCTTCTTTCTGCCATGCGTTTGCCATTTTATTTGCAAGAAAGTAGGCAGGTGGCAAGAGCTCCAGTGATGCGGCTGTCTCAGAGCCGCTTGGAAATCAGTGCTCTCCTTAATTGTTAATTCCTCTTCAAGTCCTTTATCTTTGTTTTTTCCAGCACCCAGAATGTGCACTAGGATTCTGCATATTCTCACAGTTTTAAGCTGGACTTCTTTATAGCAGAACTCCCCGCCTCTGTGGGGGTTTATTAGCTATGTGCACGGGGCACTGTTGTGCTAGATTCTCTGTAAGCTCTGAACCGAAGGCAGATGCTGTCCCAGACAGCTTGACACTGCAGTGGTGTACTTGTCGGCCCTCAGTGCAGAGATGACTACCCCTTCTCTTATAGAACACTCGCTTAAAAAAATTGTCTTCAGTTTAATTTTTCAGCAACTGGAAGGCACAAGTGGAGATATTCTAAGATGCTTAAAACTTTTTAGTAAAAGTGAGCTGAAAAGAGAAATAAACAAACTAAAATAATCCTTATGAAGTACCGGAAACAACTGTCATTTCCAGAAACACAGAAGAAAACAATTATTGTAAATTTTCAGCAAAATGTCAATTAATCAGGATTCATTTATCTGAAAATGTCTTACCTGAAATGAGGTCACATCCCCTGACATGTATCATTTGTAGAAAAGACTCTTCAATTATCAGGCCCCTGTTTATCTGAATAACATTTATATCCCCTGAGTAATCGCCGTGTCGTATCACAGTGGATATCTGTGTGTGTATTTGTGTATATGAAGTGACATCTACAGATTTTATAAGTCTGCGGTTATTTATGGAACTCATTGCCAAAGGACACTACAATTGTTGGAAAAAGTAGACGAATTTATGGAAGAAAAGAACTCTATGTAAGGCTGTTAAATATAAAAATGAAGATGCAAACTCCAGGTTAGGGAAGTCCATAAACTGCTAGTGTCTGGAAGGACACTTCTGGAGTAGAAAAATTTATTCTGTGCTTGCCCTGTTGTTGCGCTCTGTCCATGAGTGGTAGCACTGGATGCTGTTAGCAAAGGACCTCGGGCTTTGTAACCTTTGGTCTAATTTAGGTGAAGCTGTTCCTTCCTCTTTCTACATGTGTGAGAGATGCGAATGTGTCTGCATCTTCACATGTGTAAAACGAATGTGTAACAGCAGCTTGATCTATATGTAAGAGATCACCTTGTGGCAGCTATATTCCCATTTGTGATCAGAGAGGGAGCTGAAGAAGCATTTGGCTACGGACAGGAATATCAGTTTGGTCGTCTCCACTTTTATTCCAAACAGAGGCCTCTCCTTCAGCTGTTTGTCATTGGGACAGCATGCACCAGCCTCTTACAAATCAGCAACAAAAATTACAACCCACTGTGCGGTTTCCATAAAGCTGTTAAAATGTTCTCGCTTTTTATTTTTGCACCAAAGTGTGATGAATTTCACAAGTATTTTTATGAAAGGCTTGGTCTGCTTTCCAGTGAGCTCGGGTGGTTCTTGTTCTTATCAGGCTGTGAATGCAATCACTACAGACTTGGTTCATGAGAAGGTCAGAAAATCTTGTCGGTTTGGGTGGCAGTAGTTTGATGATAAAGAGTTGATGATAACATAAAACTCAGTCGCACAAGCAGCTGACCATTTTGGCCATGAATCAGCTGAACATTTAAACATGTGTTTAACAGTAAGTCAGTGGCACCACTTTCATACTCCAAGTTAAGCGCCTGCTTAAGTGCCTCGCTGGTTCAAGGCCAGACTGTTCATCACCCATCGGGCTGAAGTCCTTAAGAAAGACTTTTGGACTAGTGACATGCAGAGAGGAGGTCTGCATGAAAATTTTTGAAAATTTGAAACTGAGTCTGTGCTTCTCATACAGGGATTTTTTAGCATCAGATCTTCAGACACAGGATGCCTGCAATGTAAATTTTTAGATCTCAAATGCTAATTCCACTGCTTGCTGTTGTATTCTTTCCTGCCCGCGTTAATTTTGGCAATGTCCTGATCTCCTGTGTCACAGCTTGACCAAAATTACTCCCATAGCTGAGAACTAGCATTCACCACAGTGATGTATTTCCCACTAATCTGTTCTCTGCCCTTCTTTCATATGCTAGCAAATGAGGATCCATTCTGGAAGGTATGTGTAGCAAAATTTGTGCATTATCAGTGTCCTTCACATCCCCATGTAATTCAGTGCTTGCTTCTGGTTATTGTAGTCTTTATTGTGGTACAAAACTGCAGTATTATCTTTGCCTTTCATAGCGCTTGTATGAAACATTTCACACTTAAATGAATCTTTGAGCCTCTAAGTTAGAATTTCAAACAGATGAATTCTTGGTCTTTCCTATGCAAGGCTTGGGTTTAATCCCTTTGTAGAATCCACTGATTGAGAAATTGCTAGTCCAGATTTGTCCTTTTAATGAAAATTTTGAGAAAAATGAGTAATCATTCTAATTTGTACAGATTAAGTCTCTTTACATTGAGGTTAAAATCAAAACTTTTTTAGCAGGTAATTTCTAAAGAGTAATATTTTGGGGAGTAATTTTTTGACAGGACTGAGTTAAAATTCAGGATATAAGCCTGACTAAAGCTATCATGAAACATTATAATTAGTATCCCTAACAAAGGTACAGAATTATTATTCTCCTTCCTGGAAAAGCACTAGGAGAATTCAGGGTTTTTTATAACGATTCACAAGCCATGAGAGTTTCAAAATCAGTATCTCCTTTATTAAAATGCACTTAATTATACAAAGAGTAATTAACGTTGCCACCAGATTAGCATAGCAATTTACTACATGACATTGTAACTTTGTTGATGAGTCTTAGTTCATTTTATATATTGCTTCAGACAAAGTACTAATCAGTCTTGTTGGAGAGAGGTTGTCAGAGACAGTCTGAACAGAGAACAATTAGTGCCAGGGAGAACAGAGGGACAGAGGAGCCCTCTAGAGGAGTTCACAAAGAGGGTTCATAGCAAAAGGTTGTACTCGAGCATCCTGTTTTCCTAGCTGCTCTTTGAGGCAATGGGCATAAAACATGGAACTGTGCTTTTTCCCCAGAAACTTTTCCTTGCTTGCTTCCTTCTGCTTTGGACTTGAAGGACAAGTGATCCACATACTGACTTTGATCCATACTTCAAAATAGAGCTGCACATGGTGATGCATGTGTTGGAGTGACACTTTATCAAAAACAAGTGAAACAATTTCTACATCACAAGCTGCCTATATTCGTCGACTCCCTCTGTGTTTGATTAGTTGGTTTTTATTTACTTTTCTATCTGTTTCAATTTACAGAACTTGCTTCTGGCTCTTCGTTTGTTTGTATTTGTTGCTATCATACACTATTATTTCTGTATTCTTCTACAGTGGCCAGGGTGCTTTTGACAATTAGATTTGGTGTTTGAATGGGCCTGTCTGCTGCAGTAGTGGCTGTGAATGCTGTCCAGAGAGAAGTTCTCAATGGCTTGACTTCACCCAAGCCATCCTTCTTCTTCTCTTGCAGAATGAGATCCACCACGATGAGCACTGCACTGCTTGCAAGCGTGGCGTTAACTTGCAGCCCTGTGGCACATGTCCCAGAGCATATCACCTCAACTGCTTGGACCCGCCCCTCAAAACTGCCCCCAAGGGGGTTTGGGTCTGTCCAAAGTGCCAACAGAAGGTAAGCTTCATGCAGCGTAGCACACCAAGAAAAGAAAACTCGAATTTGTGTACCACTAAACTAATCTAACCTATGGTCACAGCTTAGGGGACCGCATCAGCTAAAGTAATACTGAGAGGTTTTTAGTAAAGGTTGCAGCATTTGTTTCTGGTATTTTCGTCGTATCAGAGTGAGAACATGCACCAAGTGCCTTAGCTTCCCTGTAATCACATCTGCTAGGTTTGTCCTTTTAAAATGTCTCTTCATTTCCTTTGTTTCCCTTCTTTACAATAAAGCCACCAGCATGTGGGGTTGCCAGACAAGTAGTGTAAATCTTATAGATGAGGGAGACAGTGTCAGAAGCAGACACTGTTCACCAGTGGATCTGAAAGCTGTGAAGAGAACACTTCCTTTTCTTTAAATCATTTATTACATATAGCTATTGATCATAGCCATGTCACAAATGCTGATTTGTCTAGTAGCTGTGAATAATGCTGATTGCATGAACAGGAAAACAATTACTAAAACAGTACAGTGTCGCTAAATTGTAGAGTGACAATTGTAGAGGAGGCTTAGATTTTGTGCCCTAGAGTTCTTTGTATTTAGCATTGAGATCACTGTTATGTTCCCTTGAAAATGTCAAGGGGAAATTCTAGCATGCAGTTGCGGAGAGCAGAGCAGCCCGTGGTTAGATATGCGCAGTCATGTTTTCATATGGACCAACAACCTTTTGCGTGCTCAGTAGACAGACGTTCCTGACTGTGGAGATCTGCTTGTCGGGGGCTGAAGAATGTCTTCTGGACATGGCAACAAGAAACAGAGGATTTGTAACCTTTTTTTAGCACTGTTTGGTAGTGCTGTTTATAGTGATGTGTAAAGGAGTAAGCCCCAATGGAGACTGCTGCTCAAATTATTCTCTCGTTACTTTTCAGCATGCGAATTCTGAGACAAGGACCCTAGATCTGGTCCTGCAGAGCTGTGAGGCTGGAGAAAGAAAAACATTAATGTGTGTCTTTGTG
Source organism: Dromas ardeola (assembly GCA_013398915.1). Taxonomy (NCBI): domain Eukaryota; kingdom Metazoa; phylum Chordata; class Aves; order Charadriiformes; family Dromadidae; genus Dromas; species Dromas ardeola. The sequence continues at coordinate 647,096 of VYZM01015026.1, read as the reverse complement.
GAGTTCTAACTTTTTATTGTTTCCTGGGCTTACAGGTGTTAAAGAAAGATGACAATGTGCCATGGACTGGAACTTTGGCTATTGTTCACTCCTATGTTACTCATAAAACAGGTAGGGATTAACATAGCTATTGACAAGGAGTTCCCTGCTTGTGACAGGCAATGCCATTTGAGTCCTTCATGGCACTAATATTAAAGCGGTGTTGTAATGCTACCAGGGTCATGGCATTATTAAGAAAAGGGCCATAAGGGGCTATACCTGGGGAAAGCAGGTCACTTTCTCTCCCCTTCCCCTCGGTCTGCTCCTTCGCTACCTTATCTCTTTGAGGATGCAAAGATCAATCTCTCAGGAGCTTCACTCCATGGAAGGGGCTATCGTGAGAGTTGTGCCTTGCTGGTGACAGGGCTGAAAAGGAATTTTGAGGCAGAATCATATCAGGCTGGGAGGCAGAGAGACACAGTCGGGCTAGGCAGAGACATGTAATTGGGTATGTAGCATGATGCCAGACTCATGTCTTAGATACTACAGCAATATCAGCTCCTACTTGTGTCAGTATTATTTGGTATCACAGTCATTAGTATCAGATGTCCTGTGATATCTGTGCATTCACCGTTGCTCTTTTATAGTTCCCTGTTGCACTCTTACAATGGGCTGTTTGGGGCATTAGATCATATTTGTAAGGAGCTTTGCAGAGGTCTGGTACTGTTATGATTGTGCTTTTCAGCCAGGTTTGCTGAACTACTGCCATTCCAGGTGAATGACCTGTTCCTTAATACCATTCATCTCTTTCTTGGAGACTTCCAGGACCACATGTGGTCCAAGGATTAATTCTAATTCATCTCAAAGGTGCAGTATAACTTTAGGTTTGTTGTGTGTGCTAGCCATTGACATAGACACATGCATGTAAGCAGAAACTCCAGATTTATTTGGCTGTACGTGCTGACAAAAGGCTAACGAGACCTGAAACTCACCATTCAAAATACATGCTTCTGCTTTGGGTTGTCAAGCACACAGTTTTACCATATGTCCTTTTCTTAACTTCTGCATCCTTAATCTTATTGTTTCACAGTCAAAGAAGAGGAGAAGCGAAAGTTATTAAAGAGAAGCAGTGAGCTGAAGAGTGAGCATAGACAGTTAGAAGAAAAAGATCGACTTCTCAACAATGCAGTGAAGGTAGGACACCTGACTGGGGACACAGAGTCTCCTGCAGAGATGTTTATAAAGAAATTATGCCTGAAAAACTCATATTTTGTGGCTAGAAAATGATTTATGCTCCCAAGCTAGAGATGTTCGAGTGTGAATATGTTTCTCTCTCTGAGGGAAAACGTGGATTTCCTTTGTGCACAAAAGCAAGCTGCTCTGGCAGGCGAGGAGGAAAAATCACCTGAATTTCGGTTGCACACATACAAAAAACCCAACCAAAATAGCCATGGCCGCCTTCCTTCTAGTGCCATGCACAGCTCTGATCTGCCCAGTGACTTTAAGGCAATTCCATTCTCCAGGCAAAAAGTTTAGTCACAAGCATGTCCTCCAGTGGTAGCTCAGAACTCTTGAGATTAGGTAGAAATGACCATCTTTATTTGTCTCAGGGGCTGAATGTTGTAACAACCTCTCCATGACTGGGAATGGATTGGCAATCATTTTCTCTGTGAACTCATTTCAAAGCGAAATGTTGACTGGAGATGTCTCCCGCACATACTGTGCTATGAAGACGAGTCTTTGGCAGCAATGAATGGGCAGAGTTCAACGCCATAATTCCTATTCTCTAGGGGTAAAAGAACTTATTTGGGACTACCTCACCTCCAGCCCACTCATAAGGGGTAGCTGTTAGCTTGCATGGCAGTCTCAATAAATATTTGAAACTTCCTTACCCTGGAAAAATCAAAGTGGCAGCTGCAAGAGTGGCTGGTCACTACTTGTTTTTACTATTGCAATTATCCAGAGGAGGCATGTTAAAATATTTATCACATTTAAAATAGAGTGGAAGGAAAAGCAATAACTTATTAAAGGACATCACAGCAGGGACTATTCCCTGTAAGTGTGTATAGCCACCATCAGCACTAATGGAAACACACATATGTATGAAGAGTGACTCTGGGGTACAGAATATCTTTAGTAGGTAGGAAAGTGCAATGGGATGAGGTGTTCAGATAAAGAAGAGCATCTGGGGATGCAGTCAGCTATCAGGTGTATGTCAGGGTTTCCAAAATCAGTAGCATTTGTACCTAAGCAGTATCAGGTTCTTTCAGTGGGCAACTCTGTCTTATTTAAATGGTAATATCAGCTGATGATTATATTTATTGGAGATACATCCACTTGAAAGAAGAAAAGCAATTAAAGGTGTTCCAGCACAGAGCATTTAATTTCTGACATTTGCCTGAACAGAGATTTACATTGAAGTGAACACTTTTATAGATGCCACAGGTGGAATGGGATTATTTGGTAAAAACAGAACATGATTTATCCTTCACCTGAGATTTCACCTGTCTAAAACAGCCTCTGAGCAGCTCCACGTGGTTGCTTTTCAAACAACTTGACTTTCAAGTGAGCATTTCCCGCTTCCTCAGACTGGAGACTCACCCGAAACCTGGGCAGTCTGGACCGTAGCCAAGGAGGACCAATCTGCAGACAAATAACCAGTTTTGCCAGACCCCTGGGCCCACTGGGAGAAAGAAAACAGGAGGTTTCACATATTAGAGAGGCCGCTATCCCTTTCTGTCTAGCAGAGAGGCTCGGGTTTTTGATCTGTCACATAGTCCCTCGCAGGCCAGTTGATAGTATAAAGGATGGGATGTTAGCTGCAGCAGCACGGAGTTGGGGAGGGAAAGGAGAATTACGGACTCTTCCTTCTCTCTTCTTGGAGAAGAGGAGGTATTTAAAGGACATGTAGATGTGGCGCTTAGGGATACGGCTGAGTGGTGGATTTGGCAGTATTAGGTTGACAGTTGGACTCGATCTTAAAGGTCTTTTCCAACCTAAATGATTCTATAATGCTAAGAGAGAGATTTGAGGTGCCTTCGTTTGGCTCCATCTGTCACCCTTATTTTCATGTTGGTTTATATGAAATGTTTCAAGTGATTGTGGGGTGCAGTTTGTCCACCCCGTAGGAAAAAGTCTTTCTTGTGACTGCAGTGGTATAATAACAGTATTGTCTAAGATCAAGTTTTCTGCCAGAAAGATATTGACATCATGTTTAGAGAGATCAACTTGTCTTCAGAGTACTGACTCCCTAAAATGTGTGGCATGTACAAAATGCGTCATGATGAGGTTTATCCCTCAAACGTTTATTGGTGCTTTTGGTAAGGTTTAGAGACCTCACTGGTGACTTTGGTACTTTCCAATAATACAGCTATTACAGTCCTGTGCCAGTAATCTCTTTGGAGAAGGCATTTCTTCCAGGCTATCTACAGGATGAGGTCGGAAATGTCCTCTGAATGCATTTGGACTGGGATGAATATTGTTACCTTAGACAGCTGGTGCAGTGTATGCAGGACTGGTGATTACTCTGTTCGTTAAGCTGTGGTTTTGCTATCCCCAAAGGAGAATATACTTCCTTTGAGCAGGATGTGCACTCAAGACACAAAAGGATGTTTGGAGAGATGTTTGACACCAATTTGAATGTATTCTCAGTCTTCCCTTCTCTTCTCTTTATTTGACAGAAATGCTTAGAGCTAAAAACCAGCCTGTTGGCCCAGCAGAAAGGGACTCAGTCATCACTGGAACGTCTCAAAACCCTCATTAGACTGATACAAAACGAGCAGATGATTCAGGTTACCATGACGACCACCACCACCTCCTCCCTGCTAACTGTCCCCTGGATCAAACCCTCCTCTGCCTCCGCTGCCATGCACAAAGCCTTGCAGCAATCACAGGGTAACAACTGACAGAGCCGGCTGTGAGAGAGCGAAAGAAGGGGGGAAAAAAACTTTATATACATGCGCAGATAAGAGATTAAACCGAAACAAAGGAGAGAAGGAACAATCTCAGTTTTGATACGCGTAGAAACTTGCAAACCAATCAGTCCAGTTTGTAGGTCACTGTGGCAGGAGGTTCCAACGGAGCAGGTTATGCTGTGGTTTTGTATTTGCCGAGACCTTCAGTGCTTATGAGATTTTTTTTGTTATGTTGGCCTTAATGTATTTATGACTAAGGATGAAGAGGAAAAGTATGGCCGATAGGAAGCGGGATATCCTTTCGTGGGGGGCAGACGGGTTTCCAGTTCTGCTTTAAGGGGAAAATTTTCAATGCAAAGAGTTAGTGAGCTAGTAGAGAAGTAGTTGGGCTGAAAGCTATGTGTGGGAGGGAAATCGGTGAGATAACCAGAAACTGAACTACTTAGGACTCGACATGGATTCTTATCAGAGGAACAAAGTTGGCCCCGTTGATTCAGGTGACCTGGAGATGGGGCCGTTTTGACCAGAACGGCGTCACGGACACTCACAGAGCCTTCGAAACAAAAGGTTGTTTTTTTTCAGTATTATTAGAGTTGAGAATTGCAGATATTTAAATAAAGAAACTGTATGAAGTTAGCATTTCTAGTAAAATATTGAAGTATTTTCATGCTGATGCTTCTGTATATGCGTTCCGAAGTATTTAAAAAAGTATGACTGTAAAACTCCTTACTTTTTTGCAGGTCCTTTTTACTTATTTTGCTATCAGTGTATTTTTCTCATGGAGTTTTTGTGCAAGGTTTAGCATAAACCATAATAGTTGGATATCTTTGGCAGGTTGGGGTTTGTTTTTTAAAAAGATTATTTTGGGGGTTTTCTTTTTAGTTAATTTTGGATTTTTTTTAAAGAAAAAAAGCAAATAAATAGTCTGTTTTTTGTTTCTTGCCAGTACAGATAATATGCCAAAAAGATAACTTTACATTTTTGTACTGCATTTTTATTGTTAAAAATATATAATGTGATTTATTTTTTTTTCTTTTTGCTTGCAGAAATATCTGCTGAAAAGGTACAGGAAAAAAACCAAACAACCCTGCCTCAAGGGGCTGTTTTTCATACTGGATAATATCAGGAGTTCTGGGGGAGGGACAGGCCGTGGAAAACTTAAAGGGTTCGTTGGGGTTTTTTTGGAAACTTGATTCCTTTTTAATATTTTGTTGGGTTTTAGCACATTTGGGGAGCGTTTAGCATTAGCCTGAGAAAATCCCAGCGCGCCTGCTTGTTTCACTAGCTAGTCTTCCTGATACTGCAAGGGTCCACCTGGCCGCCCCGTAGGCCACAGGCCCCCGCATCACCCTGCGGCCTGCCCGGGAAGGTAGTGATGGGCACCCCGGTTTTTCTCAACGTCACACACACGCTCACCCCAGGTGCCATCGTCTCTGTTGTTTATGAGTTCTCCGTCAATTAGCACAACAGGTACTTAAGGAAAGCAAGAAGCCACCAGAGCACGACACAAGGCTAGTCTCTCACATCAGCATATCACATGGTGCCGAATATCTTTTTTTTTTTAAATAAAAATAAACCATGAGGGACTGGCTTTTTCCATCGCCCATCACTAGGCAGCACATGGTCCCTTCAACCATTTTCACAACTCCGGGAGAAACTGTGCAGTACTATACAAATCTATTTTAATACACAACACTCGGTTGAACAAGATTTTTATATTCTTTTATTGATGAACAAAGTGAACTAAGTAAAACACAATTGTTATACATTGGTTATTGTATGCCAATTATGCATTCTAACGTGGCTTGCAATGTAAATGTTTTCAGGTTTAATGATTTTTTTTCCTTCTCGGACAAATGAAAAAAAAGGAAAAGCGTGGAAGGTTTAATATGTGAAGAATTTCTGAAGAAGTGTCTTGGACTGTTAAAAGTAGTTATTTTGGAAAGGGGACTGTCCAGTGGATAGTGTGCATAGAAAAAAACAAGTGTTTGTCTTAAATATGCCAATGTAGTTTTACTTCTTTATGATGCATTAAACTTGATTGACAATTTAATGGCATTGTCGTCGTGGTGATATCCGCTGCTGATGGGACGCAGCGTGGCGTGCCCAGGGCCTGCTGCTGTCACCCCTTCCCCGGACAGACTCTGGCTGAGGGGGTGAAGTGCCTGGTGCAGATTTCTCCACCGCTGTCTTTGATTTTCAGATCAAAACAACTCTAGAATAACTATAGCACTTTCCACTTCTTTCCTTCTCCCAGGTAGAGGCACCATGTTGACTCCCTTTCTTGACTTCCCCCTTCGTAGAGTAACTTCCCATCCCGCTCTTCCCGGGATCTGTAGGCAGAGATGTGGGCGGTACCACAGATCTCTCCCTTTTTCTCTTACGTCTCTTGTGGGTTGTGTTTTTGAAGTTTTCACCAGGATTTAAACACTGCAGTGGGCTAGCCCCAAATTAAGGTGGGCTGAGTCAGCTTGGGAGCAAGGGCTCCCAAGACAGAAAAAGGTTACCACAGGGTAACATAGAATCATAGAATCTTCATGGTTGGAAAGGACCTTTGAGATCATCGAGTCCAACCATACACACACAAAAAAACCCAACCTGCAATATCTGCCACTAGAGCATGCCCTGAAGTGCCAAATCTACATGTTTCTCAAATACCTCTAGGGATGGTGACTCAACCACCTCCCTGGGCAGGCTGTTCCAGTGCCTGACCACTCTTTCAGTAAAGTAATTCTTCCTAATATCTAACCTAAACCCCCCCTGCCGCAACTTCAGACCATTTCCTCTGGTCTTGTCATCATTCACTTGGGAGAAGAGGCCAACACCCACCTCTCTACAACCTCCTTTCAGGTAGTTGTAGAGGACAATGAGGTCTCCCCTCAGCCTCCTCTTCTCCAAACTAAACATGTCCAGTTCCCTCAGCCTCTCCTCATATGACTTGGTCTCCAGATCCCTCACCAGCTTGGTAGCTCTCGTCTGGACGCGCTCCAGCACTTCGATGTCCCTCTTGTACAGAGGGGCCCAGAACTGAACACGGTACTCGAGGTGAGGCCTCACCAGTGCCGAGTACAGAGGCACCATCACTTCCCTACTCCTGCTGGCCACGCTGTTCCTGATACAAGCCAGAACGCTGTTGGCCTTCTTGGCCACCTGGGCACGCTGCTGGCTCATGTTAAGCTGGCTGTCCACCAGCACCCCCCGGTCCTTTTCTGCTGGGCAGCTTTCTAGCCACTCTTCCTCAAGCCTGTAGCGCTGCATGGGGGTGTTGTGACCAAAATACAGGACCCGGCACTTGGCCTTAGTAAACCTCATGCAATTGGCCTTGGCCCATCGATCCAGCCTGTCCAGGTCCCTCTGCAGGGGCATGTTGCCGTACGTCAGCCAAGCTGGCCACGTGTGCTCCTTACGTCCCTTGTGCAGGTTGCAGGCAGCGTGGTCTTTGCCTACGGCGGGGTACTGGAGAGAGGCTTGCTGCAGACCGAGGACACGCAGTTGGCTTTGATTTCAGACCTGCACTTTCGGGTGCTCTTCAAATATGTGGTGGGCCCATTTTGTGAAGTTGTTTATAAATCACTTTGTAAACATAGTAAAGCATGAGAGCTAGGTCCCTCGCAGGAGGAGAGGTTTCTGGCTGGTGGAAGGGACAGAACTTCCCCATAAAACAAACCAAATGAAAGCAAGACAACGTTACAGCTGCATAAAACCTACCGCAGTGGCCAATGCTTATGCAGAGCAGAACCAGGTTGGGTTTTTTTTGCCAGGGGCAGGGGGAAAGGCTGGTTTTTGTTTGGCTGGGGGTGGTGGTGGTGGTGCCTTGTCTTCACTTCTTGGCAGTGTAACCGCTTATTTTTGGGTGCAGCTCGCAGGGGGAGCTCAACACTGCGTCCTTGCTTCCCCTGCAGCTCGGCTGCATCCTCCTGGCCTCTGCTACAGGAAAGGCACCCTGATTTTTCGTAATTTTAGAATTATGAAAAATTTAGAATTCCAATTTTAGAATTGGAAGGCAATTCCCCCAAACCTGCAAACCCAGAAATCCTGTGTCGTCATCATCATCATTCTCCTCATCCTTCTGCCACCACCGTAACCTATAAACTCAGTGCTGTGCTAACAGACAGGAGCCAATTACAGAGCTCTGCGTGTTGCCTTAATAATTAATGCGGTTGCAAGGGTGTGTAGGCTTATGCCACGCTTTAATCTTCAATAGTAATTTAAATTAAGGTTTTGGTGGAGATTTGTAGGAGCTACGGTAGCCTCCGTGTTCCTTGCTGCGGCACCGGGCATTGTCTTTGAAAAGAATCGGGAGCCGCGGGGTTCCCAGCCTCCCCTCCTGAGCAAAAGTTATTTTTACAGCTATGCCAGACTTCACAGCTTCAGAGCTCTTTATTTTAACCTGACAGACTGTTTTCTGTGCACAGGACCTTTTCACATGCCATTAGTTATCTCGCAGAGGAGCTGCTCTGCAAATAGCCATTCGAATGAAATGTGTTGTCTCCAAGCCTGTCAGTTTTATATTTGCACCTCTTCAAATGTAATTTCGCCCGCTTTCCCCTCTCTCACTGTCTCCCCTTTCTTTAGAAATGAGAGGAAAAGGAACCCTTCTGTCTGTTGGGAAGTGACACGGGGCGATGCCAGCCCTTCCCAGTGAGCAGAACAGGGAACGCTGGCATGGCGTAGTTACGGCAGGATCCCAGGTGTTTTCAGGCTTCATACTCTTAGAGGGTGAAGCCACAATGGATCTGCTATGAGCTAAAGGCTCCAAAATCAGGAAGCAAAGTCAAGAACCCTCTTTTTTTTTTTTCTTTTTTTAAATATTTAGTTCACGATCACTGACAGCATTTTTTGGGCGGTGGGTTTAGCGTCAGCCCAGCTAGTGGCTTCTCCCGTGGTAGACCTCTGGGTAAGGATGACGGCACAAACCCTGCGACAGATATATTAGGATTTTATTCTACGTGCCAACACCCCCATGGCATGCTGCTTTCCTGGCAGTTTGATGGCCTATTAGGAACACTTAAACTTCTAGAAGAGTGCATTATAGACTGATGCGTACTTTTTGTTCTGTGTTCTGCAGGTCCTCTGTAGTTGAAAAGAGAGACATTACGCCGAAATGAGTGGCAACAGCCACATCAGATAAAACTCCACTCACTTTAATCAGATTTTGCCAACTGCAGCTTATTTTGCTTAGAAAATGAAGCCTGGCTTCTGAGATCAATCACTAGCAACTGACTGGTGCAAACAGAAAATGCCAGACTCCGCTTCTGTAAGCCACTTTTAAGTTCACCATGGTGAATATCATTAAAGCAAAAGGGTTTTTTTTTCCTCCCTTAAAAAAGCAAACAAAAAATTAAATTGTCATGATAGAAAAAATACTACAAAGCGTACACAGGCATACAGAGATCCTAGCCAGGGAGAACGGGGGGAAAAAAAAAGATGCCATTTCTCTTTGAAGTTGTTGTTTGCATTTGTACTGGCGGATTGCAGATGACTTCTGTGCTGTTTAAATGCAGCAGAAATGCTACACCCCAACCTTTGATTATCAGCCTCGCTCTTTAAGCAGTTACCACAGAAATTTTAATTCACTTCTGCATTTCATCTGCGGGCTTGAGATGCAGCAATAAAAACCGCCTTTCCCCTCAGCGTTCATGCTGGAAACGCGGCCGGCCGGCCGGCCGGTTGCTGTTGACAAAGCAATCCTCCAGTTGCTGAGATGTAAACTTCGCCGTCACCGTCTCGGTGCTGGTGCTTTGTCCCTTCCGCGTGGCAAGGGCGCCATTTCGTTGATCGTGTGCGCTCCTGCCCCCCGCCATGGTTGTGGCTAGCCTGCGGAGCAGAAGTGCTCCCGTGATTGCGGCTCTCCATCGCCTGCCGGGGAGGTGGGCCGTGGGCCGGGCCGGCCAGCGGGGGGGTCTGGCTCACTCATTGCACTCCTGAACTCCCGCCCGCTTGCCTCCCTCGCAGGGGGCCAGAGGGAAGTGTAAGGAGAGCCCAGGGTACCGGGCGAGAATCACGGCTGAGGCGGCGCCTTGAAAATCAGAGTGATGCTAGCTTCGTTATTTTCCATTTGAGGAGGCTTGAAACAATAATTTCGTAAGTGAGACCAGTATGTCTTTAAAAATTACATCTTACCCGCCCCCCCTCCGCCATACACACTCCTCATTTTCTGAAGTGGGGGAGGTTTCCTTCAGCAGCACAAGGAAGACCGAGAGATGCGTGCAGCCCCTGGAAGAGACTTTGTGTCCCTGCACATCGGTGAGCCAAGCCCCAAGACTGGGAGGCCTCCTCCCTTGGTAGCCAAACACGGGCAACCTCTAAGGTAGCAGAGGAGTTAAGAGGTTTTTAAAAAAAACCCCAAACTCCTCTCTCTCCATCATCCAGGGCATCTCTTTGTCCCCCTGGCAACGTGCTCTGTGTTACCGAAACCCAGGGTTGTGATTTAAGCTGTACCTGCTGAAAAAGAAAGGGTTTGTGCCGCTGTTGGATGTGGACGTGACCATCCTTCACGCTGATGGGCTTTAGTGTCCCTTCACAGAAGCACTTCCCGCTTGTCTTCATCTGCTTCTTGAGGCCACCGCTGCTTTGTTTCACCATGGAAATATTATTGCTTTGTCTTAGTTAAAAACCCAAGGAAAATTAAGAAGGGTTGCACTAGAAATAAGTGCATGAAGCAGCAAATTGAGAAAAATGAAGTTCTAATGTGGATATTATGTTATTGTTTAAAGTGCACTTGCGTCTCTCAGAACTTTTCTAATGGTATGCAATTGCATCATAAAAAAAATCTGCGATGAGCCACTGACTATATGTTACATTCTCAGCTTCCTCAATTACTTCACAACTGCAAAAAATAAACCAAGTCCCACCCACGTAGTTCACTTCGTCTGGGGGGTGGTCACCTGGATCATCACAGCATCATTCCTGGGTCCCATTGTTAGAGCATGGAGAAGGTTGATGGTGCTTTCATTTCCAGCGGCAAACTTGCCAGGGGAAACTAAATACCCATCTTCACTGTGGCTTGGGAGGTTCCTTGTCACCGGACTGAACACCTGATGGGCGACACCCACTGCAGCATGTCCCTGTTGCCAGCTGAAGGCTGGACTCCATGTCTGTGCTGGGCGGTAGCCACCAAAGGGAGAGCTGCATTAGGGGACATCAGCGTGAGTCTTACCAGCTCAGGAGCTAATCCCCGTGCTCTGCCGCGTGATGCTGCTAAGCACTTTTAAGCCGTCCCAGTGAGAGTTTTTGCTTACATCGGTATGTTTCTACTTTACCTATGATGGCACCTCTTTTTCATCTGGCTTCTCTTAAGCTCCTGGCTAGACAAGGGACCACTTAATGGCTTCCCAGATGATACTTTGAATACACGTTGGAAGAGCTCCCAACAAGTTGATGTCTCTACTTTCTTTTTTTTTTTTTTTTAAAGCTCTCCCTCACACATGACTTTGAATGGTACCCAGGACCCCAATGTAATGCTGACCTGGTTCCCTGGTTTACTTCCACAGCCCATCCTCTTCCTGTGAACTGACAGCCCTACCATGCTTTGAAAGAATAAAATTTGTCTGTCATTAAAGCAGAAGTGTCGAGCTGGGAGGGGAAAGGAGGGCCTGACATGTCCCTTCTTCCTCACGGACATTGACGTAAGCGGCAGTAGCTCCATCGCCATCACCTGTGGGAACAGTTTGCCCAGATATGGGTGTTACCAAGCCCCGTTAAGTCATATCCAGTGGCGAGGCTCATTCATCCAACGCTGCTTGGCTCTGGGAGGCTCCAGCCTGATGGAAATGGCTGATTCCAAGGACTTTTCACGCAACGTATTTCTACATGGTTTTTTTGGTCCTCCCAGTGTAATTTGTCTCGGAGTCTCCAAGAGGCTGGGGAAGAGCTGAGACTGTGCTGGGCACCGCTGCCCCAGCTGCCCTTCCCCTCTCCTTCTGCTGAAGGGCTCCAGGGGCCTCACCAGCCGGCATCGGTGGGAGGAGAGACGCAACCAGCCACGAGCAGGTTGTGTAAATTCCCCTGGGCTGGGGTTTGATTTGACATCAGCCGTCTGGTGGCTTCATGCTGAGCAGGGTTGAAATGGGCTAGAAAAGGCTGGGGTGGCAACACTGATTCAATGTGATTTTTCCCAAGCAAAACCAGCCACTGTCATGGTCAAATATAACCTATTTAAAGTAACGGAGATGCCACTCTGGTGCACAGCTTCTCCCCACTGCTCCTCAAGTCAGTTGGGTTGGACGAGGGTAAGCGAGAGCAGGATTTAGCCCTTAGGTAAAAAGAAATATGCTTTATCAATCCCTCACATCTAGCATTAACTCCTGTACCGGACATCATGGCTGTTGCTTCTAGCAAATGTGATCTCTTTCCATCTCTTCCTCTCTCACCTGTTTATTGAAAACGCTGGAGTTGGCCCAGGGAATGAGGGATTTCTGGGTTCAGCCCCAGGGCAAGGGGTGTTGATGTTTAAGTCAGGTTTTGGCGTAAACTTCAGGGGTGAAAGTCCCCTTTCAAGAAATGGCAATCAGGGGAAGAAATCAGCAGCTGCTGGTGGAGTGGGGTGGGAGGCGAGAGCAGGGACAAGAGGAATGAGCAGAAAATTAAACAAAATTGTGATGGTCTGTGAATGGTAACCCTCCTGGCTCTGGGCAGACTCCTGTTTTGTAACGGGCAGTCCCTCCGCTCCACGCAGTCCATGCAAGGCAGATGCATCTCAAATGCTTTAGACTGTCAGGCCCTTAGGAACACCTGCTTGATAGCTGAGGATTCCTCCCCCACCCCTCACTTATTTAATAGCTGAAGGACATCAAGCCAAGTCTTTGGTTTTTATTTTTTTGGGTAACTAAGAATAAAAAGTGTATAATTAGATGCAAAACAAGCATCATCTACAAACCCAGGGCATGAAGGGCTTTTCGAAGGCCATCAGCATTCAGAGTGGAGTGGTGTGAGTAGGTGTACGAGCGGCGATGCATCAACCTGATCTCCCCACAAAGCTGCCTGTCCCCAGCCAGGCTGGGCAGCATCCAGTGCCTCAAGGTGACACGTGTTTTGCATCTCTGCGTTTAGACAGATGAAAGGACAGAGACAGACACACAGAGCAGCCCAGGACGGTCACCTCCGCCTTTGAGCTCTTGCCTGGGATGGCCTTAACACCTCATGGAAAGGGGGAAAACTGTTTCAGTCTCTGTGAGCTCTCTCTTCCTCCCTGGCTCATGTTCCCAAAGCAGCTTGTCTGCACGAACAGCTCAAAGCCACTTGACCCGGTGGGATTCCTGCTGGCTTGTCCTGGGTGAGGAATGAAAGGTTGTAGTAGAGACACTTGCGACGGGATGTGAACAACCCCTGTCAAATGCTCTGGGAGAGTGTGACGGCTGCCGGCAACTATCCGAGCTGCTCCTGCAGCTTCACTAATACAAACTGTGCTTTCTTATTTTTGGCCATGGCCGAGACACATGGCAGTGCCCCCCATCTGCCTAAGTGAACGCAAAAGGGTCCCAGTTGGGAACCATGTCCCCATCTGTCAAGCATGGGTTGGGGCGTCAAAACAAAGTAAGAATTAAAAAGCTGGGCAAATGGTGTTCCCTTCAATGGGAGATCAGCCTTCACCAGGGGATCTGTGTTACCCAGGGGATCTGCCTTTGCCAGGGGATCAGCCTGTGCTCTACAGGGCTCATCCCGTCCATGTAGATGAGTGAGAAGCCTCCTCCTCCTCTTCCATCTCTGCCTGAGGGGTGGCCAGCCATCTTTGACAATCTGCCCATGCTCCTCCAAGGCACAGAGGGAACTGGGAACCACTGGCTGCAGCCTCTCCCACTCATGCTCCTCCTGCCAGTTCCAAGTAGGGACCAAAACTCCGGAAAAGTCCTCTCTGATCCAGCTCTGAACGCGAAGGCTTTCACTAAGCCAGCAGAGAACAACAACACTGGGTCTTCTCTCGATGCCTATCACCTCATTCATGCAGATTCATTTCTCACCTCCCCCAGCCTCATGCAGGTTTCATAGAATCACAGAATGGTTTGGGTTGGAAGGGACCTTAAAGATCATCTAGTTCCAACCCCCTGCCCTGGGCAGGGACACCTCCCACTAGACCAGGCTGCTCAAAGCCCCATCCAGCCTGGCCTTGAACACCTCCAGGGATGGGGCATCCACAGCTTCCCTGGGCAACCTGTCGCAGTGTCTCATCACACTCATCTTGAAGAATTTCTTCCTACTATCCACTCTAAATCTCCACTTTTTCAGTTTAAAACCCCTCGTCCTATCGCTACACCCCTTGATAAAGAGTCTCTCCCCATCTCTCCTGTAGGCCCACTTCAGGTACTGGAAGGTTGCTATAATGTCTCCCTGGAGCCTTCTCTTCTCCAGGCTGAACAACCCCAGCTCTCAGCCTGCCTTCACAGGAGAGGTGCTCCAGCCCTCTGATGATCTTCATGGCCCTCTTCTGGACTCGCTCCAACAAGTCCACGTCCTTCTTATGTTGGGAACTCCAGAGCTGGATGCAGTACTCCAGGTAGGAACTGATGAGAGCAGAGCAGAGGGGCAGAAGCACCTCCCTTGACCTGCTGGCCATGCTTCTTTTGATGCAGCCCAGGATGCAGTTGGCTTTCTGGGCTGCAAGCGCACATTGCTGGCTCATGTTGAGCTTCTCATCAGCCAACACCCCCACGTCCTTCTCCTCAGGACTGCTCTCAATCCACTCTCCACCCAGCTGTTATTTGTGGTTGGGATTGAACTTCAACTCCTTGCTGAACTTCATAGCCAAGTGCAAGGTCCTTCACGTGGGTCGGGGCAATCCCAAGTAACACTCAAGCTCAACTTTCTGTAGGGAAGCAAAAGTCATGTTAAGAAAACCAAGTCCAGTCCCTGGGCATGTGCTATCAGCCATGCACAAGTTCATTGCCCTTCAGAGCTCCTTACAAAATGACTCCATCAACACTGGAACTGCAGCCAGAGTTTTCCTTTCCCACACTAGCTAGTCCTTGTCTCTCAAAGTCACCTGTTTTCTTTAATTTTGCTTCCAGGTACCAGAAAAATGTCATTAGTGAAACTCCACCAACTCCAAACACAAGCCACACTCCACAGAAGGCTCAAAGTAAGTCCTTCACTGTCCTTGGGCAGCACACAAAATCCTGCTACTGCTCTGGCAAGCACAAGCAGTGGAGAAGGACAGTAGAGGAAGATGCTCTTGAAAGCTGAACCTCTGGGGACAGGGAGAAAGGGCAGCATCAGATCCTACCAGATAATATGAGAAATGGAACCTTCAGGACTCTCCTTGTTTCTAAGCCATCTTAAAAATGTCTCTGAGGTTTTTCCTTTTGATGGCCTGGTTTCTTTCCAATACAACACGAAGCAGCTAGAGACTTGGAGGACTAATCTATTGGAAAGTGCGTTGTCTCCTTCCAACTTCCAACACTGGAAAGCACAGTCTGCTTTCCTGAACACAGAAACAGTGTGAACAAACAGGCATTCTCTGAAGGTTGCACCCTTATACCCACCCCTTACCAACCAAAACTGAGAAAGGCTGGCAATTGTCTAGTTTCATCACCAAAACACAAAGCAATGCCCAAGTGGTAGGTAGATTTGCCATTTATTTTCAAAAAACACAACAGAGAGGATTTGTAAAATTCTTGTGTGGAACACGACAGCAATAGAACTACCAGGTTTTTTTAAAGGTGAGATTACAAACATTAGAGAACTAGACAAACACAAGTCAATATGAAGTTAGACTTAACAGGCTGAGCAAACGGCGTTTCCTTCGACGGGAGATCTGCCTGCGCAGTCGGGTCTGTCTGCTCCAGGGAATCCGCGTGCGCCGGGGCATCTGTCTGCGCCGGGGCATCTGTCTGCGCCGGGGCATCTGCCATTGCTCTGCAGGGCTTGCGTTGTCCACATAGACCAGCCAGAAGCCTCCTTGTCCTCCATCTCCACCTGGAGGGTGGCCAGCCATCCTTGCTGGCCTTCTGCTCATGCTCCACCAAGGCACACGGGGAACCAGCTGATGGACCCTCTGGGGCTGAGAGCTCAGTGGCAGCAGCCTCTCTCCTCTCCCACTTGCCAGTCCTTGGTGGGGAGCTGGACCCAAACTTGCTTGGGGCAGCTGTTCCTCTGCCCTTCCCTAGGTAGCAAGGCTACCAAGGCCACGTGGAGACGCAGACGCTGCACTGGTGATGCCACAGGACACGTGGAAGGCGTTGAAGTGCTGCTCCAGCTCCTGGGTCAGGGAACCGGAGAGCTGCTTCGCTTGCGTCCTCCCACCTCCGCAGTTGCTCCAGGAGTGCAGGCAACTGCCAGCCCAGGCCCACTATGATGCGCCAGGGGGCAAAGGCTGCTGGGAAACGGTGCAGACAATGGGGTTCCGCATGCAAATGAGCATAGTGACATGGGACAATGTCTACCCAGAGGCGCCAGGGAAGCAGAGGCATGAGGAAGAAACTCCCTGTTCAAGGCCTCTGGTGCAGGGCGAGGATGAAGCTTGAACTCACCTCTACAAACCACAGAAGCCACCTGGAAAAACACACACAAAGTACCCACAAGCCCAAATTGCCCAAAAGTTGGTCCTCCCCCATCAGTCACAAGACAAGGGAAGGACCTGGCAGGTGGCGTCCCTTCTCCCCTGTGTCACACACAAGCCACCCCCGCCTCAGCGCCACTGACTACAGAAGCCTAAGACACGAGTGCATGAAACAAACCTGACAACAGATTTGGTAAAGCGGCATCACCGTCCCCTTCTGCTCGATGTCACGCTGAGGTTTATCACACAAATTTCCCTGCGCTGCCAACCTCCATCCAATCCCTTGGGCTGTTTCAGAGATGTTTCTGGCTCTCGCTATAAGCCTTTGGAAAAGCCCTTGCAAGCGATCGGGGGGATCACGGCAACCAGCCCGGCTACCCAAGCACGACAAGGGACTCTTCCGCAGGCTCCGCGGGGGAACTGCCAACGCATTGCTCCCCGGCAGCTCAACCACCACACAACCTGCTCCTCCCCATCCCCTTCCTGAAACAGCAACAGGCATGGAGGCAGGAACACCAAAATCCCCACCCCTCATTGCCTTCTCTTACTCAAGTGTTACACAAGGGCACAAGGGTTTTGTGCTTTCACCCAAAAGGGCACTCCTGCGAGGAGTGTCTGAGGGAACTGGGAGGGGAGACCTTACCGCTCTCTACAACTACCTGAAAGGAGGGTGTAGCGTGGTGGGGGTCGGTCTCTTCTCCCAAGTAACAGGCGATAGGACAAGAGGAAACAGCCTCAAGTTGCAGCAGGGGAGGTTTAGGATGGATATTAGGAAAAATTTCCGCACTGAAAGGGTTCTCAAGCATTGGAACAGGCTGCCCAGGGAAGTGGGTGAGTCGCCATCCCTGGAGGTATTTAAAAGACCTGTAGTTGTAGTGCTGAGGGACATGGTTTAGTGGTGGACTTGGCAGCGTTAATGGTTGGACTTGATGATCTGAAGGGTCTTTTCCAACCTCAACGATTCTATGATATTCTGTTACCTCTCCCCTGCGCACTGGGCATTCGGGGCTGCCCTGGGGCTGCCTCGCACGGGGTACCCGATGTGCTGGGGCAAAAGGGGCACATTTTTGAGGTAATGCTGCTCTGGGAGTGTCTCTGTGACCTGTTTCATTTTACTGGGCTCAGACTGGAGCCGGGAGGTGAGTCCCGGCAATGTTCGTCAGCTGCCGGGTGGCCACCGGCTCCTGCCCTGCCCACGTAGCGCCAGAGCAGTAACTAAACACGGCAGCCTAATAAGAATTGAAAGGCACATGTAAAGGCCTCAGACATGAAATAATAATGAAACAAAAAAACCAGATCAAAGCTTTTAATTTCACTCTAAGTACTTTACTCTCACTCTCAGAAATTCTTATCAAAGACAGGCAGACGTCACTGCCTCCAGGGGTCTCAACTCGGTGGTTCCCAATTTGCATTTGCTCCACAAATTTGCCTTCAAAACCGGAAACCTATGGTGTAAAAGCAGCGGCTGGTTTTGCTGTGGTGAAACCACACGCTGAAATTTATAAGCACCGCGGAGCTGGGTAAGGCTTTTCAGCGATGATTCAGTGCTGTACAACTGTAAATACAAATAAATCCCTGTACAAATGCCATCAAGCCTCCGTGTACCGCTAAGATGAAGTATTATCAAGTAACATAAACATTTATTTCCACAGTAAAATGCTAGCACAAGCCTTCCTTATTAGGCAGGAGTGGGTTTGCGAGGTTTATAAATAAAATGTGCCATGCCATGGGCCGGACACCCAGTCCCGCGGAACTCAGCCTCCCTTAGTCCCCTTTTTCTCCAGCGATGAAGGTGGAGATAGCTGGACTTTCATGTGAGGTGGTTTGTCTGGTTTTCTCATTTCCCTTTCCAGTCATCAAATTGCTTTCCTCAGTCAAAAGCTCACTTAATGAGCGACACAAGTAATTAGTTTATTGGAAATGGCATTGCAAGGGCCAACTGGGATCAGGGCAGGGGCAACTCACCCAGGGGGGCACCCTGAATTTGGGACATTTCTCTCTGAAATCTAGACTTGTCCCGGCTCAGCCGGCCCGGCTGGTGGCCTCTGTGAAGGTGACGTCAACGCAACCCCATCATCAGGGAGCACAGAACCGGCACGTGCCCAGAGGAGCGGGAGCTGCTGTGGCTGCCCCGAGCGCATGTGGCTCTCAACCCGTGAGGGTGCGTTGATGTGTGGTGGGTACCACTCGCTCGCAGCAGCAACTCGCTCAGGAGCTCGTTAGCATGAATATGTGGAGATCACGTTATAAGAGTGCTAGTGCTGGCCTGTCTGGAATGAAGTGGGGTCTCCCAGAAAGGGCTGAGGACAGATGGATGGATGGCCCCACACGCTTCCCCGACCAGTGGGCAGAAGGGGGTCTTCCTCTGTCCCTTGCTGGAACTGGGCCACTGGCTCACCCACCCCCAGCCGCCACAGCCCCTAGAAGGTGCCCCAATGGTGGCGAATCTCCTCACAGCTGCAAGGAAAGCTGAGAACACACCACAGGGCTTCGCTCACCTGAATTTTGGAAGAGGAGGTTGCACGGGGCAGTGCTGGGTCACTGGGATAACTCCTTTGCTACCAGCAGCGGTCCAGCCGGGTTACTTCTCTGTAGAGATGCTGAGAGAGGGCCACATGGTGCCAGCCAGGGGCAGGTTGGACAGACCTTGTTTCTGAGCTCAGCTAACAGCCTAGAAACTCTACAAAATCCTCTTGGAAAGAGAAAGCAACATCCCACGTGTTGTCAGGGCATAATAATGATAATAATAATAATGCTAGCAGTGCAACAGACGTGCATCTTCAAAGAAAATAGTGCAGAAAATAATTGAGTGCTAACCTAAAAGCTCTGCTTTTAGGGTGTTGCTCCCCCTGGCTTTAATGGTGCTTCCCAGCAGTGTCGACTCCCCACAGCCCCACTGCCATCAGGATTTTTGATTCAGGCCTGTTTTAAAGCACCAAGACTGAAGTTGACTCTTCTTGAACTACCAAGACCCGTTCGCCAGCTGTTAGCACAGCTGGAGGAATGCATCAACCTTATTACAACCTGACGGACAGAGCACCACGCTCCAATGCCAGGAGAAGCCATGCGTTGGAGGTCACAACAGCTTTATGCTTCTCCTTTAGTGGCTCTGGGCAAACACTTGGACCTCTGGGGAAAGCTACAGAGAGGGCGTCAACGCGCTTTTCTCTGCCCAGGCAGAAACAAATCACTGTCCCCAAATCATCATGATTACACCACAGCTAAAAATAAATTTACCTACTTAAGCCCTGTTTTCCTTTGGTGTCTGCAGCGTGATGTGGTCGGCAGACACCAGGGGTCCAAGGACTTCCCAGGGTCACCCTGGGGCTGGTGCTGGCAGAGACAGGATTGACCCTGAGGGATCGATTCTCTCGGTGTAGTACCAAAGCCACCCTCCACCAACACCAGACGTTTCAGCCTGAGAAACGCCTATCCGAGCCAGCTGGCTAGGCACCACGGCCATGGTACACGAGGATTTTTGCCAAGCAGATGCCCGATGTGTCCGTAAAGCTTTGCTCTGATGTTTGTCCCCTGCCCCCTCCCAGGCCCAGGGAGAAATGAAGCATTTCAGCAGTGTGTGTGGGTGCACGCCTTGTCTCAGGTGCCAGCCCAAGCTGCCAGGCTGTTGTTTTCTCAGTTTTTCCCATGTAATAAATATTAAATTTTGGGTGCCGAGTTCAGACGGTCCCAGTTGAAGGTGAGATTCCAGTCGTGCTCTTTGGCTGCCGGCACCATCCTGCTGTCGGCACAGTGGCTGTACAGAAGCTGGGCTGGTGGAGGGACCTTGTGCTGGGAGGGCTTCAGGGCTCCTGATGAAGATGGAGGTAGAGGGGACCCTCCTGTCACAACCTCCCCCTCTCCCCTAAATCACCACACAGAAAATTTCTCACCATTTTGCAGCAGTCCTTCCCCAAGGCACTGCCGCCCTGGCACTGAGCGCTGCTCCCGGCGTACACCAGAGCCCTGGCCCCCGGGGCCTGCGGGCACGGGGGTACCTGTGGTGGGCAAGTGGGTGGTGGCAGCCGGCGAGCCGGGGCACCGCCAGGCGGATCCGCTGCAGCCGTGCCTGTCGGCAGCCGGCGGAGATGAAGAAGGCTGTCGGGCAGCCATCAGCCGCCGTGCCAGAGCCGCTCTCTGAAGTCATCCTGAATTAAAAACTAATGATAGTTTTCTTTGATAGCTTGTTTTTGATAGCGCAGCCGGAGTAAAACCAGCCACAAAGGGAATTCAATTTTTTTTTTTTTTAAATAATTAATTTGACTCTCTTTCCTAGATGATTTCTGCGTATTTTCAGTCGTTTTTTTAATTTTTCTCTATAGAACACGAAGGAGGAAGTCTTTGGCAAATAAAATGATTGCCAAATTCCTGGGCGAGGGAATATGTGGGAATGAAAAATTTCCCAATGTGCTGATATTAGTTTATCAGCCAACCTTGCTCTCCATGGACAAAGAATGGAGCAAACAGGATTAGGCCAAGACAAAGTGCCTGGTTTAAAGACCAAGGCTGGCTTCATGAGGAAGAGGTTGGTTGGACACTTGCCATGAAGGCAAGAAGCAGGATGCGCTAGTGTGCAGGGGATCAAACCTGGCACAGCACAGGTGGAGACACCTAATCAGCCATCATAAAATGGTTACACTTCCCACTCACATGATTTAGCCTGTATTCACCAGAAATGTGTCCGTCCAGGTGCTTTCTCTTTCCCACCTCGCCTTCTCCTTGCCTTTAGAAGCTGAAGAAGCCTGGGGCTGTGAGCAATGCGCACAGGCTATGGCCAGTTTTGGGGCTCTCGCTGGCAAGAGGCAGGGCAGGGCACCACAAACCTCTTACAGGGAGACGGAGAAGCTCTCTGGCATGAAGGACAACCAGAAGTGCCTTTGAAAAATCCTCTCCCCAGGAGCTCATGATAATCAACTCAACAGTTAATTTGCACTTTGCTATACTCATGTGCACCAGGACAGAAAGCATGTGCCCAAACCAAAAGTGTTGGGTATATAAAGTGTGTGGTAGGCGTTCTGATACACATCATTAGCTTAATGGTGTCTTTTCTTCTGCTGTTCAACTTTGGGACCCTCTAATGGAAAGACCAGTAGAGGTGTGATGCAAGATTACGTGTATGAAGAGCTTGACATAACAAATCTGATGTCAACCCACTCATACTTGACGCATAGTCAAGGCTCGGATTTGGCAACAGTCAATTCCAGCAGAGCAGCTTTGGCTGTCTGCTGTGGCAGACGGGCACTGATGCTGATCTGGATACTCAGCCTAATGATCGCGTGTAAACAGGTTAGGAATGATTGAATGCGTTCCCGTTGAAATGCTTTCTGTCCACACCACGTTTAGTCTGAAACACCCCCAGTCCAACCCGCTGTGGTCATGGAGCACAAGCGGTGTGAGATAGGCATCAGCCCCGGCTGATCTACCAGGCTGCCCAGGAGCAGACACCCAGGGGAGCCCCACCAAAGCCACTCCCGTGGTACCACATTTCATTGGTGTTGGTGACACTTACCCTCCATCTGTTGACTGCTGTGATGACTTCTCAGGTGACACTTCTCACATACGTTTTTACTGCGTTTTGTTAAATTTAGCTGGACATGCAAAGGCGTTCAAAACATTTCTTAGGGCAAAATGCATTTTTCCAGCAGTTGTGATAAGGCTGAATTAAAGGGTCATGAAGAGACTGGTATCTGGCCTGCTGTAATCTGCCTGGGCCGGCGTGTACTGCTTTATTCTGTTTTCACCATACCCATCGACCAAAACACTCGTTATTTAGAACCATAAAAGTTCTAGTGCCCGTGGTTAGATGCACAGAGCAGTGAAGAGATGCTGGGCTGAGTTTCAGGAGCTTGAGTGGTTTGCCACTGGTTTGGATTATCACCCTGGTAGTGCTGTTAGCCAGATAGCTTTGGTTTCCGTATCTGCCCCAGCCTTTCCTGCTCTTCACTGGTGTTGTCCACCACGACTCTTGCGAGGGGGAGGAACCACCTCTCCATCTCTGCACTATCCATCGTCTTCAGTGCCTCGGGTTTCTCATAGGGAAATAGCTTGAATTCTGAGGCAGCCTCAAACAACGTGTCCTCCAAGACGGTGCTGCCACAGCCGGGTCCCCAGCGACAGCCGTGGACGCAGGACATGCAGTGACTATAGAAAATACAGCTGTCACGCCGGGAGCAGAGTCCTATTAACTTTCAAGTGGTAATTATACGAAGAAGTTGTGATACTGTGACATGCAGAGAACGAGGTGTTTATTGCCTTCCCGGCAGGAGCATGGCGGGTGTCAGGGTTTGTGAGTGAGCTCTACAAAGCCTCTCATTATTTTCATCCTCTCATTTATATTATTTTGTAAAAGCTCTTTCGGTGCAGAAGACAGTGATATTATCTTACTGAATTTTAATGTTATTTTGTAATGGAATGTATTTGTTTTGTCCTTGTGCTGTGGCCACTTACCTATCGGGGTTGGCAGCGTGCACTCTGGACCCTGGAAGACTTTTACCGCAGTATTGCTTGAGAGGTCGGCCACAAGCCAAAGACAAGAAAAAAAAATTATTATTCAAGCTTCTGAATGGAATGTAGGCATGGGAACATAATGTAGGTCTGCTAACCCACCTGCAAAGGTGGAAGCGGTCAGTGACAGCTCGACATCTTGCTTGTGTAGTCGTTTTGCAGCAGCATTAAGTATTCCATGCAGATGGGACTCATGAAACATTTGGGGGCTAGTGGCTGCTGCTGTTTGGTAGCCCAGTGAGCATGAGGGAGCTCCTGTACAGAGAGGGAAAGGGAGAAGGGAAGCAAGTCCTCTCTCTGGCCCCTAACATGGAAGAAGGCAGACACCGACACCAGCCCGTGCCTTGCTCAGCTCCATGGATGTGTTCAGAGTGGAGAGCTATGCAGCATGATGAGATGTTGTTTCTATTTTGGGCACGGTTATTAAATACAATATTAGCTTCACTGGACATCAGCTGTGGCTGCATTCCATGTACGCACCAGTACAGTAGGTTTTTCAAAAGATAGAGGCTGATGAGAAAGGCTGGGAATGGTGGGAAACGGGGAAAGGAAAAGATCTTCCTAACTTCTTTTCCCCTTCATCACAAGTGTTGGGTTATTACATATAAAAGCTCAATCTAGTTATCAAAAGCATAACCATCTTTCTGCTTCAGAGATGGAAGAAACACAATTTGGGCAATTTCACTCACTCAAACACTGTAATTCGGAACTTCCCCAGAGAACCAAATCTCTTGCGGTGCCAGTTCAGTTTATCCAGCCCCAGAACGGCCACGAGCGCCTCAGCCCACTCCTGTCCCCGCAAAACGCAGGGGCGGGGGGCATGGGCGAGAGCATGAAAACCATCTCCCAGCTTATGCAGACTGCTGACAGACCGCACATGAAGGATATAAATGGCAATAGGCAGAGGATGGCAGCATTGAAGGGATGGGGAATACGCAGGGGGAAAAAAAAAAAAGACAACACTAGCAGATGAAACAGCAGGAAAACATGTTTCTTTAGAAGATGTTGAATCAGAAAAACTAGTTACCTTACTACAGTCCTCATTATTTTTACAGCTTTGGGTCAAGAAATCGTTGGGTTGAAGTGTAAAAAATCCACCCATGAGAAGACTCTTCCACGACTGCTGCAGAAATCCGGTTCAGACACTCAAGACGATGCAGTTTGGTGTGTTTTACAGTTGCTTTTTATTGTCCCATTAATTAAGGGGATAATTTTCATGGCAGAAGAGTAAGAGGCTGTAAACTGCTTTTGTGAGCAATTAAAGGTTGAAGTGCAGAAATAATTTGAGAGTACAATTCAGTATTGGGGGGACACAATCCATGTAATAGAGAAGAAAACGGAAAAGAGAGAAATCCTGACTTCGTATTAGGCTCGTGGAGGTGGGCATTCGTGTCTAGTAGTACTAGCTAGCAGCAGTTTAAATGAGTAACTTTTTGAGGATTGAAGCAAAAGAAAATTAAGTAGGTAGTAGACGGGGCTGTGTTTTGGAGAAGGATGCTTCCATGTTGCAGCCTGCAGTTTTGCCCCCCCCAAGCATTTGGGTCAGGCATCGGATCCAGCCGCTCCCAACAACAGGCGCAAGCCCTAAGCCTGCGAGTGACAAGGTCGTGCCCTGGGGACCACAGACAGGCTGCCAGTCAGGAAAGCAGTTGCTGCACGATGACTGCACCGTGGAGAAATCAGGGCCGCAGAAGAAAAAAAAAAAAGTCAGCTGTAATGATCAGTCAGCTATGCGTGTCGTCTCCCCCGGCTCCGGCAGAATTCCCTCCTTACCTCTGGCAGTAATTGCAATGCTGCGTGCAGAAAGGTGATGCCAGCTCAGAAGAGACCAGGAATGTGCAGCAGCAATGCTCGTGTCCCCCGCTCCAGAGCACTGCAGCGGCCGGCAGAGCCGGAGCTGGGCCCTGGGCGAGCCTGGGGGTCCATGGCTCAGAGGCACGCAGGCAGTTTTCTGGAAGAACATAATGATTTCTGAAAGAACGGCACCAAAACTGAGCCTTTTAAGAAAATGCTTTTTTTTTTTGTTGAGTTGGCGTGTTCCAGCAGAAATATTTTTCCAATCAGTTGATAATTTTTAAGGCTGAACGTCTGCCAGCTACTCTAAAGAGGAATAGCCAGGATAGTAGGGCTAGGGTCCTTCCGTGTCCAATTACCATGGCTTTCCGAACACTTTCCTAACACAACAGACACCAGTTAGGGAGAAACAGGAGAACTCATGTGCCATCATGTATGTGTGTATCTCCAGCTCAGAGAGGCAAACCAAGACACTTTTCCCTCAGAGTGACAATTCTGGGTAGCACTTTTTAGGTGCTGACAGGCCTCCTGTGGAAAAGGGCTTTTTTTCCTGGTTGTATCCAAAAGTTTCCTTCTTAGTCTCTGGGCCAGACTTAGTCTCACTGTCCAAACTACCAACCTAAGCCCCAAAAAAACTCATCGTTAAGGCAGACCTTTCTCAAGCTTTCTGGTCTGCCGGAAAGCTGACAGCACTTGCAGCACCCCACTACAATCCTTCACTGCTCTCAGATGATGCTGGAGGACACTGGAATCCTTTGCTACATTAGATGCAATACACTGAAACAGCTTTCCAGGATGTGCATGGATAAAGACCAAAATCAAACTCTTCAGATGGTGAAAATGAGGTGTTACTCCACCAGGAACGGCAGAACAACCTTCACACGCCAGCCACGTGCATCATTTAACACACGATTTACATACTTCTCACAGTCATACCTTTGGCTTCAATAGAGACGTGCCTTAAAAGCAGGGTATATTTGCTTCTGACTTCTCTGTGTAGGTAGAGACACGTCAGAAATTAATGGAGTATGGGCAGGAACTCTCTGACTTTCTTCCCCCATGCCCCAACACCCCCACGGCCACTCGAAAAAGCGGGAATGTTGTCAAACCTACATTTTCCAGAGTTGCGCAGACAAACTCTTCAGGACATGAAGGGGGGGGACACACTGACAGATGGAGACCGTACCATCAATGCCATTAAAAGTTCAACTTGCTACCTAAGTACGCATCAAATGGGAATAAAATACCTGGGGATCTTCTATTGTTAGTCTCCTCACAAGCCGATGAATATATTACAGTTTGTAAAGCTCCGAGAGATTCTGCGATGGATGCTGCTCGAGGAGTGCCGCACACACGGGCAGATAATCTGCACGCATGTAAGCGACAGTCATTTATGGAAGTTTTTTGCAAGAACTGTAAAGACCCTCCACCTCGGTTAACGACATTGTTCAATCTTCTTACTTTTCTTCATAGATTCAGGGTAGAAAAGTATTCCCTCCTCCCTTCGGTGCTTGTTGCTAGAGGCATCCTGATAATCAGACTAATCTTGGGACCAATTTTCAACTCCTAACAGCTCAGTAAACTAAAATGCTTAGGCAATTTATTCTCTGTATATTGTCAGCTAGGTAACACTTGATTTCTCATTCCAGGACTGCATTTTATTGTTTTAAACTGAAATCCAGCATGTGTGTTTCCAACAGATTATCTCCATAATCACTTTCTTTTTGCTATGGAAATGATCTGAAAATGGTTCTTTGATACGAGAAGAGTTCACAAGGCCACACTGTACAAAAGCTCGAATCGTGCAATTATCATTTGTAAAGAGAAACTGTTATCAAAGTAACTGCAGG
Source organism: Dromas ardeola (assembly GCA_013398915.1). Classification (NCBI taxonomy): domain Eukaryota; kingdom Metazoa; phylum Chordata; class Aves; order Charadriiformes; family Dromadidae; genus Dromas; species Dromas ardeola. The sequence goes on along the minus strand of VYZM01015026.1, from coordinate 620,565 downwards.
GGACACCTCCAGGACTCCTCTTAGAGTCAGGAAATTTGAAACATATATTTCTCTAACATGAATTTCGCTCCAAACCCTTCTGAATAATTCATGAGAACTGAGTTAAGCCTGGCACTCAGGATGGAGATCGGGGGCTTCTGCCGCAGAGGGAGGATTTCGCCAGTTGCTTCGGGATAGGGGGGACAGAGCTGGGGGTCTCGGCACTAGGAGGTGCCTTTGATTTGGGGCAGTCCCTTCCCCGTGAGGGGCAGCTTGCAGGGAAAGGCTGGGCTGGAGGTGAGCACCTTCCTTACTCCTGTCTCAGGCTGCCTGCTGGGGAGGCAGGGAGGTAAAGGGGAGCGGGAGCCCCCCCGGACCCCTCTGCCCCCACCAGTGCTAATGGCAACCAGAACGAGAGCCTCTACTTTTCTGAAGCTGCAGCAAATTACCCACGCTGGCAGATAACAGATGTTATCTGTTCTTTAAAGGAAGGAGGCACCTTGAGATGAGAAAACGCCATTTTGTTCTTCGTTCACTAAATGAGAGGAGCTATAAATTGCTGGAAAATGGTAGTTTACAAAGCACTAAAAGGAAGACCTGCAGTTTGGCACGTGACCAATACCGAAGGAGCCAGTCTGGTTTTAACTATCATCTTCCGTGTTCACATGCAGGCAAATTAGCTGAAGGGATGCTCGTTGCTTGTACTTTTTATTTGTAGAAGTAAAGAGGTCAGAGGCAGCCGTGCCCCGAGGGCTCGCTTCACCAGCACCACTGCTGCTGCCAAATTCCCGCTCTCTCCCAACCTAGGATGAGTCGGAGAACTAAATCTATGAGGGAGCACCTTCCCCGGGCTCTGGGGACTTTCTGAGCAAAGCTGACGTCCATGAACTCAGGATTTCACCCCACAGGGCTCTGGTTTGTTTTTGTGCTAAAGCTATCCAGGACTCGCATTCCCATTACGCAGCGTAGCCTGAAGACTTAATGCCATTTGATGTTGCTGGATTTTTGGAAGAGGACACGGGGAAATGGAAAACAACCATTTTATAGGACTTATCTGCATCTAACCCCAAAGCACTTTTCTAATGCCAGGTTCTCCTTCTTTTTACATAAAGCAAAATTAATGCTTATGTATTTTAACCAAGGACAGAAAGTGGCAAAATACTCAGGTTTTGTTAATTGCCAGAGGCCAAATTCCTCCCCTGTAAGAACAGGGTGCTGATGCACAGACCCGTGCTGCCAAGTCGCTGAGCAGGGCTGAGCGTAATTGCGTCTGTTTTTCATAATACAGTAAGGCTAGGATGCTGTCACTGATAAATCAGATGTAAAACTGATGAGTTCCAATACAAAACTACGACAGTTTTATCCTCGGCAATCTCATTTTGCTGAAACACAATCATCATAAATAGTTGTTAATTATTGTCTTTGTATTATGCAAGATTTCATATTTAAATGGACGTCATAGGTGGCTATTACTTACAGATATTCAAAAGCCAAAAAGTTGTCTTTAAGGCACTTGAGGAACTGGGGAAAACACACAACTGTGATGTGAGAAGTTGGTGCTAACACATCTTCTTCTAAAGCCTCTGTATTTTTCAAATTTTAATCATTGCGTAATGCTATAGATGACACCTACTGGGCAGATGAAGGCCTGGCAAATCCAGCGTTCCCCAGCCTTTGGAATACCTGGTTATTTCCTGAATTTGCTGACGAGAATGAATCCTCTTTACTCTCTGCAGTAAGATTTCGTTGCAGCCTTTACAGAGGTAGGCAATTCGTAACTGCTAAGAGGAAGGACAGAAGTACAAACCCTCAACTTGCTAGAACCTACAGGATAAAAAGTGCCTCTGTGTTTTCAGAGGAGGGGGTGCCTAAGTTGTCCTTCTGAGACTACTACTTTTACTGAAGTCTAAATAGTCCCTCTGTTTTCTTAGCTTTGTACTGAAGCAGGAAGACGAGAACATTAGGGAAAATACCACTTACCTTTTTTTACCACTGATTAATTTTCTTTTGCTTTGCAGGCAGCTATGATAACTTCGTTACACCACCCCATTACCAATCAGTGTTAAACAATGAAATAGCAGCGTGTTAGGGTTCATCAAATACAAGTGATATTAATGGCACAGTTAGAAAGAAAACACTGAAAATTCTCCCTTTATGTTGGCTAATTATTCACATTGGGACTAGTAACAGACTTTCAATGTAGAAAAATGATATTAGGTATATTATCCAAGTTGTTGCTCTTACTGCTTTCTAGAGAAACCGATTTGAAGAGCAAATTTCTATCAATTCCAACTGCAAACGAATGCAACCCAAACATCAGGGGTACTCTTCTCAAAGTTAGTCTATATTCTGCATTATGCACTCACTGATGTAACTCCACTGATGCAATTTATTTAGTATTTAGAGAAAAAACCCCATATGATTATTGCTCCCCGCTTGAACTTACAGTAAGAAAAAAAAACCTTCCACACACTTTGCATGTGCAGCTACAGTGATTAACTGCACATATTAGATATTTGCAAGCATAATTAGTTAGCTGTCTGCACAACTCAAATTACCCGGGAAACACTTTATTCTCCATGGTAGCTGCAAACCTGATGTGCCACAACTGCCCACACCTTTTTGTGTAAAACAAGACACTTAAATGTATGGAAAAATAGTTTAGAAATTTTAGTATCTCAAAAATTGATTCCATTTTTATTAACTTAATAGGGAAATTTCTAACAAACTTGTATTCAAATAAAAAAAAATTAAAAAAAAGAAGAAAGCTCTACATTCAGGAGTGGTCCAGAACTTAGCTCTGCATGGTCCCAGAAAGTAACGCCACATATTAAGATCTCCAGATCCCCAAAGAAATGACAGATTGTCAAGCGGTGTCAGGTTTTTTTTTAACATGCCAGTTTCTGTCAGCCGCTCAACTTTACTAAGGGGATTCACTTTGACCTGTTGGTCTTTGAATGTTCATGTACATATGCCCCTATGTGTATGGGGCAGTGTGCTTCTCCCCACATCTTTGGTATTTGGAAAGCTATAGACACTTTACTCTGTATTGAAAGTTTTCTTTGCAGGAGAGCGCCCTGAATATAAAGCTTCCACTAGTTGAGGCACGGAGACCTTTCCCTCAGGCAGCCATACTCCATTTCCCTTTCTGGGAGCACTAAGGTAAGATCTCACCAGGCACTGTTCTGGAGTTGAATATATTCGTGTAGAAATCTATCAGTAGTTCAGTGAAGAGATTCAGAGGCACCAGAGCGCTCAAAGAGGCTGTTCCTTTCGACGGCCAGATCAAATTCAAACCGAAGACACAGGCCAGGCTGGATGCTGTCATTCTGTTATATATGCTTTCCTGTGAAACCTGGAAAAACATAAACATGAATGGGTACATGCAGACACGTGCCCCGGAGAGTGAGAGACAAGACACCATCCTGTACTGAGGAGGAACCAATGACGGGAGTAGACCCTGGCCACAGGTACATCACTGGCTTCTTAACAGCCGCAGGGCTGACGATGCAGCCCAGAGCTATGGGGCCACTGGAGTCTTAGTCCCTTGAATACAAGATAACATGTCAGTAGAGTCAAACAAAAATGCTGAACTGTTTCCTTGTGCTAGGAAAATTAATTGTTTTCAATCCTTCTATATGGGATCTATTGTTATCTCTGCTGGGGGGCAGGGAAGGACAGCAGAAATAAACAACTATCCCAACTGCTTTGGTAGTAAGTCCTCTATAGAATAAACCTCAAGGACTTCTGAAGTTGTTTGCAAGGGTTTAGATGGATTTTTTTTTTTTTCTCTCACTGATGCAAGACTTCACTTCCAAGTACCTCCACATCCACCCAATTCTTCTGAAGCAACGGAGGTGAAAACGGGTAATACACAGTAATACGGTAAAATACACAGCACTGAAACCTGTTCTGCACCTGGATGATGTGTCCTACTTCTGTCTGTGGATGTAAGCCCAGAACTGGGTAGCGGGAGTAATTTTTTTCTCTGTGTGAGCTTGGCAAGGAATTTGTATGGGTTTTGCGTAGCTGGTGTCTAAAGCCCAATATGGTCTGGGTGTCTTATCTGACAAATTCTTTGTTACTGTAAAGACCCAGCAAGCTGCAGGTGCTCTTGATTCCTCCTGACCTAGGTAATTCAGCCAGTTCTTCTCAGGCTCGTGGTTGTAGCTGCTGATCAGTAATCTGTCATGGGAAGACCATGCAGTCACCAACTGTGATGCACAGGTTATTCTGAAGCTGTCATCTCGGAACAGAATAGGAAATTCCTCATGCTACGATTTTAAGTGCAACAGGAAACCAAAAATTGTGCTTCTCAGTGTCTCCCCATTTCTGCCTTGCCACAAAGCCTCCTGAAAAGGCAGGTCTGTAGTACTATGAAAAGCCTGAGGGCACTAGAGGAAAATCTAAGATCATGGGACCAATTCTTAGCATATGCATAAACTCCAGTTGCCCTCCGCCCGGTAACACAGGTTTCATTCCCCTCTACCTCCTACTGCACAGTCCCACCCTCCTTGGGTTTTACCTAGCAAGGAGCCTGTTTCCTCAGCCATGAGAGGATATAATGCCCTCCAGACACGTGGGCAGGATGGAAGTCTTTTCCTTAGGGGACATGAAGAAGCACTTATGTGCCCAAAAGTATAACATTTTCTTCCTAACCATATTAATTTTTCCAATAACAGGCACTATTTTTCCCTCCAATCTTTGCCTCATCCTCCTGGGACATCAAAGCTACCGTCATGCTACTGCTGCTACAAATATTAAAGGCTTCAAATGTTTTTAAGGTCATGAAGCAGGGCTGGATAAAGGAAAGAGGTATTAATAAGGAGATATTGGTGCCATAACCACCTTTTCAAAGGACTGACTTCACAAGTTGAGAATAAAAAGTCATCAGATTAAATGGCAATGTCTGCTTCATGACCTTATGCAAAACCCACATCATTCTCTCTAGAGTACGAACCACATATAGCCTGCTGACCTTCACACACTGCTCTCAATGCACTATTTAACTATACGGAAAAACCAACAAGCCCATCTTGTTCATTTAATCTGCTTCAGACAAGATCAGCTCAAACAAGAGTTCATTATACTACAGCAATGTAGCAAAGGCTAAACTGCTACCAAAATAACTGGTGAGGGAAGACAATTAGGATAACGTTAACAGCACCCTGTTAACAAGGAGACATAGACCTAGGTATTACCCTGAAGGTAGCTGAACAATGAAGGTGGCATTTGGATACTGCTAAATATATCAAGGTTAGGTACTGTGTTCTGGCCCTTGAGGATACTGGCTGCATCCATACTGTGTAACGTTGTAACTGTGAAACCCCTGTGGATCGAAGACAAATTATTTTTTGGTGTTTCTTTCAGTTGAAAAATCTCTAAAATAACATGGGAGCTACAGCTCATTGTGTTTTCTATAGGACAAAACCAAATACATGTGCTGTACATCCTAAGGAAGGTACCTCAAGGGTATAAAGGGTAGCCACCCTGTGATGGCACAGAAGCATGTGGTATAGTACTGGAGGACAGTAGACGGTGGAGGGAGCCTAACCTGTTGCAGTTGTCTTCCCCTGGTTTTTGGGAGTACTCCCTGACACATTCCATCCAGCAAGTTGTGTACAGGTGCTGTCTTCAAGCATTAATTGAAGCACAACCAGATTAACCCAGCCACTGCCTTCGAAGGCCAATGTTTCAGCCCAAAGCAACACCACTGCGACTTGCTGGTAGAGCCAGATTTGTTTTTTCCCTTTAGGCCAGCTATTTCAAAGGATGTTTCTAACTCCTAGATTAAACTTTCTCTTCCCACCCACCTCCACTCTGTGAACATTTCAAGGAGACAGTCAATGTTGAAATGATCAACAAAATTACCCATGACACAGCCTCTCCCCTGAGGGAGAAAATCCTTAAAATAAAATGAACCAGTGATTATATCATCTGAGGCAGGGCTACACTAAGCCTTATCGGCGAGTCATCAATGAGGCTGACACTTAGGAATTCAAGGGAGACGCAGCACATGCTTCACTCCAAAATGCACAGCAATCCCTTTCGCAGCAGGTCCAAGAAAAAGCGTGCAACTGAATCCAACTCTCTCCACAACGACCTTTCCCAGCTCATCAAGAGCTGCAAGCAAGGAAGCCTTGTCACACCAGTGGTAACAGCTTTATCCCTCCCCGAGAAGATCAGGCTTCACACCATCTCAAGCCCCTCACTTCTCCAACGCCAGATTTCTTTCTTGAATGACACGGACACATCCAGTTCATCTACAACAGCGTCATGAGCAGCTGATGTTTTCTTCCGACATTAGACCATGTAAGGGCAGCATGCAGTCAGTCAACCTCTTTATGCGCTACCCCTCTAAACAACTACACCCCAAAGCTACGTTTTATCTAAGAAATACAAACGACATCTTTAGCATTTGGACTAACCCTCTTGACTCTTTCTTTGATTCCCTCAGAAAGTTAGTAACCGTCATCTCCGTTTCAAGTGAAAATACACTTGCTCTGTCAAGTTGACAAGCTAATAAAAGACAGTTCTCCAAGGACCTAGATCGTATCTTTGAAGGAATCATCTGAACATCACTGAAAAGTATTGCAACAAAGAACTACACAGCTCCAGTTTGTTGCTTTTTTCCCCCCCTTTCATTGGAACATGCAGAAAAATCATTAGGTAATGACAGCCTATATTGAAAGAAAGTCCTCTAGAAAGATAAAACTTGTACATTGCAAAACTCATTACTGGGAATAAACACTGAAGATTTAGGGCTACATCAACAAATGCAAAATATACACCTTCAGTATCCCAGAATAAGCATCCAGCACCCCCCCAACAAAATTTGACGATTTTTGGATTTCACATACTTGCATCCCAGCACCCTCATGGGTACTGCAGGAGTGAAACCAGGCAGGCACTACACTGCCTAATGAACTTAGTGAAATCCAGAGGGTAGAAACAGTCAATTGCCATCACATTTTAAAAATATAAGGACATCATCATCTCTTTGGCTTCTCAGCCGCAATGCTGAAAGGAATTCCACAAAACATTTTCAAAAGAAAATTACTAGATATTAAAACGCCCCCACAAACTGACTGGAAATACAAGTTTCTATCCCCGACTCTCTGCTACCTTGCAGAGGTGCCAACTGCTTGTATCTGCTCTATGAGGCTTAGTCATCTAATCCTTCCCAACGTCCTCCCCAGCCAACCCAAAGCTTTGCTGTTGCTAATTACACTTTTAAATTGGACAAGTGATTGAGGCAAAATAATTCAGAGCATTTTTTTCCAGCTTGCACTTTGCTTTAACTTTGTTGCTTCAGTTACAGATCTGAAGCATAGCTCATGGGCCCCAAAACCTTGTCCATTTTTTCCAGTTGTCCAAGTCAAGTCTGACATTTCGAATTTGGCAGTTCTTTGCAATGGTTCTTTCAGCCCAGTCAGCCACCCCTCCCCACCATCAGGCATGACTGCAGGGACAGAAATAAGCAGCAGAGAGGGAAAGTGTGTAAGCGTAGAGAGGGGGATGTATCAGCTGGTACCAAACCCAAAGACATGGTTATAAAAACACAATCTAGATGATATTACTGCCTCTACAAACTTTGCTGATTGTTTAGCCTTAGACTGTCATGGAAAATTACAAACACAGTTTTTTACTAAATGGTTTCTGGCTTCAGAACTGGGTAACTGTAGCCCTCAGCGCGCTTTGATAAGAAATTTGTAAGACTTCTTTGAGCCCTCTAAGTTTGGATGTGCATTCATAAATCCACTTCACTGCCTGTACAGCGCGGGGCACAACCACTTCTTTGTGCACACTCATCTCTTGTGAGATCTGCTGAGCAAGCACGGATATTTTTTACAGACATAATTCAGGGATTGACTTGTGAAAACTGGCCTTTGTTTCCCCCCTTACTCCTGGTTGCTCAGTTCTGCCTAGGGACCTCAGTCCATTGCAACTGCAAGGGGACCCTGCAAATCCCTCTCTAGCAGCCAGATGCACGGCAAAGTGGAGATGGACAGCTTACACCTTTCACAGCATGCTGGGCTCATTAATGGCAAAATCACTGCTAATCTAAGGTTAAAGGATTTGGACGTATGTTTGAAATTCAAGTCTTTTACTTTTGTAGGAGTTGCACTGTCTTGCTGTAGCACCCTTGGGCTGGAAGGAGCTGTTTCATTAAGTAAGGGGGCTGAGACTGCAGAGAAAATAGGGATTTTTTTTCTTCTTCCACAAGCTGTATCAAACCTGGAGTGTTCAAAACCTATATCTAGTGATTACAATTCATCCCACTTCATGAAATTACCGCAAGTACCTCTTGCGCTACTCAAGGCTGAGCTCATGGAAGAATTAAATTGCCTCTTAAATGTAAGAAGGTTGATGCTTGCAGGTAAAAACTGGGATTATTGGTAGAGTGGTCTGTTAAAGTTTGAATTGTGGCAGCTTGTACAGCACACCGATCTGCAATGAATAGAAATCTCCAGCTCCTAGGTTGTTTCACATTCCCTTGACCTTTCCAAATGCAAATATTCCCTGAGACATTTAGGATGAAAAGCCATGGATCAGCAAAAATTGCAGATCTGAGCACTAGTATCAACTTGACGCTGTGCTTTACATAACAAGGCATACTCAAAAATAATGCTATGTTCTGTTGCTCAATTACAGAAAACACTATGTAGTACTTTTGCACACCTCATTAACACCTCAAGTGCTCAGATCTTAAGAAGTGCATTGAGATGGTGCATCTATTATTGGAACAAAGTCACTTACACGATTCATAACACTGAGGAGAGATATCAGTTGCTAAAATAATAGCAAATGACATGAGGTTTTCCTTAATAGCATTAGAGTTCAGCTAAGCAACAGTAAATGAACATATGGGTATTACAGGAACCTTGCAAGTGCTGTCTGAGTGAGGGTCATATCAATGTGTTTCCTTTAATCTTGCTTTTCTTTAGTGCTTTGAGAGAAAAAGGGATTAAATGTACTTGTTTCTGAAATACGTGACTGGCCAGAATATGGAAAACACGACTGTAGCCCAAGAACAGTTACTGATGGCTAATTCCTGCACTGGTGCAAATCAGCATCATTCCACATACAAGATTACTTTGGTGGGCTCTTAGGTCTTCTGAAGGCTAGATCACTTTCTTTAGGTGTCAACTGCATCATGATCCTCAACTATAGGCACCTGGGTTTGAAAAATGCAGTATGGAAAAGGCAATGCATTAAACAAGGCAGAAGCAAGGGAAACTTACACTCCTATTGCTGTCTTTTCCTGCACATAAACTGGCAACCAAAGGATGTCACTAGGCTAACTGTAGGTGATTTCACCTAGTTTTTCTCCAGCACCAAAAATGACACAAACACTATTTTCAGTCTTTTTCACTCCAAAACAGGAAAAAACAAGAAGTAAATCAATAAACCATACCTTTGTGAATGTGGAGTGAAGGGGACAGGGACAGGACTTTTAAATATTCCAGTGCAGGCACAGTTCCATTTAAATTTACATAGTAGTTTTCATTACATGTAAAGAATTTCATGGTGAAGGGATGGCCAGACCATTGTTTAGCACTGACTTTTATTAGAACTAGAGGGTTCTGCACCTTGAATTCACTCCATTGGCAAGCACTGCACCACCACCTCACCGTATTTTTAAATTCTTCAGTTTTATTTTCTGTGGAGATTTTCAGTGTTGAATTAACAAGAACAGATTAAGCAAGAAAAGATTGGCACTACTTTGTAAATTTTGCCTATACTCACCATATGGAGAAAGCATATCAGGTATTTCAGAACAATGTAATTGTGTTCAGGAAGTCCTCGAATGATTTGCTTACATCTGGTGACACGTAAACTGCTCTCCACACCTGCAATGTTAAAGTTAGTCTTCCTTTAACTCAAAAACATCAAAATATTAACAAGAAATAACCCCTTATTTACATCTGCTGGAATTTAGATATTCATCTGTAAAACTGGCCACAAAATTCAGCTCTACTAACCTCCATGACCACAGCAATAGTTAGGGTTATCCCTTTGAATGTCCCTATTGTATTTTGCATTATTATATATCTGGCTAAAACTAACTTCCAGAGTATTTTCTCAATTCAGTGAAACAGCCAAAATAATTCCTTTCCTAGAGAGGACTTTCAAAGGTCTTGATTTGAATCCCATTATCTTTCCATGCACTGAATCCAGACGTCAACTTTTTACGCCCTGACTATTCTTGCTGAGACACAGTCCTGCCCAAAATGTTCTTTTGTCACTCTACTAACTTTAAAAACACTATTCTGATTCTGCAGCGAACTCTTCTGACTTTGGGAAAAATTTATGAGATGGCCACTTGGGTAGGTAAGAATTTTCTAGACGTGAACCTAAGCAGGTTCATTAACTCATTTCTACAGATGGGCAAAACTAGAACTGGACCCCAAACTCCATACATCATCTAGACAGTCTGGGTGAGAATTACACTAACACTGCATTATATTTCAAATGCTGTACCAAATAACTTTTTTTTTTTTGGCTGGAATATTTGTATTATTTTAGTACTGGAAGTTTAACACCAATTTGGAGAAAAGTCTGATGATTACAATCATGCCTGATCTAACCAGCCCATTTGTGCTGATGCTTTTTCTGCATTTGTTGTAATTCCCTCTCCTTGACACAGCTGAAGTTGTATATAACTACGTGTGCATGCACAAAATTCCAGCATGTTACATGCTCTCTCAAGCTCTGAATTAAATACATGAAGCTATACTGTGGTGACCTGTGTTGACATTTTTCCTACTGCAAAGCTACCAGTTCCTGTAAGATACAACAATCTGAGTTCCAAGAATTTTTCTGTCAGCCTTCTGCAGAATAAATAATGCAGGAAGTGTAGCAATACTGAGTAAATGAACTCTTGTTCGCAGTTTTCACAACCAAAGAAGTTGTTCTTTGACAATTATAAGCGTTAAGGTTTTATTAATCTTTTTAGTCAGTCACTCGGCTAATTTATTTCACAGCTCCCATCAATAACGCTTTAAAAAAATGTTCCAGATGAGACACTAAAGAGAAGAGTTTCACTATCATTTCAAAGTACTGTGAAGCAGAGATACTGTATTTCTGGGTTTGCAGGTTAAGAGATGCAACAGATACATCACACACTGCTCTGGTGTCTTCCAGAAGACAGAATGAGAATTTTCAAATCATCCCAAGACAGCTGTCTGCGATCACACCTCTTCAAAGCTCCCTTCTGTACTGTATTCACAGAGAATATGCCTTTGCCACAGTCCAGCTTGGCTCTCAAGCTTAAGATCTTTTAAAATCAGGGTAACACCACAGCATCAAGAAGAGACGGTGGACATCACGCTGCATAACACGAAAGCCCAAGGAGAAATGATCTTAAACTCCACTTTTCAACATATTTTGTCAACATTTAAAATGTCAGTAAACAAAAATAACACGGAATGATTGTTTCACAGGTGTTTTGCCAAGCAAAACCTCCCAGTTTTCCTTGGACAATGCACTGTTCTCAGGTTCTTTTCAGACTTGTTCTCATTTTTCACATAGCTGTATCACAAAGTAATATCACATCCAGAAAGTCAGCACAAAATTAATACAGTAAAAATTAGCGTTTGTACATCCTTTTTCCAAATTTTCCCCATTCTTTCCAGTTCTGAGTGACTATCCTTAGTCCCTCGATTTCTACCACTTTCCTGTGAATAGACCTGCTTTTCTGAACGCCCTGAGATATTTAGTGTGCGGACAAATGAATCCTTGATTCGGAAGGTGGTGATCTACAGATCTGCAAATGGCAAAACTGTACAGAACTTCAGAGGATTCTGAACATGACCTGATTAAGTTTTTTAATGGAAATACAGGAATAAAGTTAATGATATGGAACAGTATGTGCAAATGCTAGTGATGGGCGCAGTACAAAAATTTTACCTAGAATACAGTACATCTAGGCAAAGTAAACTTGCTGTACTTCTACACTTTACAAACATGTTGCCATTGAGACTTATCCTCAACCTGAATTACTTTATTGACCTACCCCAACAGCACCAGTCATGACAGTGATGATACCCTACGCTTTGCAACAGCATCAGCCTATGGTTACCAGAGGTATGCTAACAGACTGTTGGAAGCCATACTCCATTATAATACATATCATTTCCTCAAAAAGCAGGTTTTGGAAAAATGTGTGTTTGTGACTTGGTATTGGAAATGCCACTGGTTCCCTGCTAGATTGACTGTAGCCTGGATGGCAAAATACCAGTCTCCGTAAGTACTGGGTACTAAACCTCAGATATTCTGGCATCTCAGATATTCAACCCCCATCTATTAGGGAGTTGCCTTGCCAGCATTGTAAACTTCTAATCCCTGACAAAGGACACAAAGTTTTATAATTCATAGTTTCATATTGTGCCAGATCTTTAGATAATCAATGTCTTATCTTCTCATGGCTTTAGATCCTTACTTCCCCAGGATGTTATCCCATGGGAACAGTTCAAATAAAAACAATTCCTTTCCCACAAAAAAAAGGATACAAACAACCGGCTAAATTTTGTTCCCACAGTTCTGCCAATGCTGCTGCTAAAACTAAAGCTGCTTTGACATAACTTGTATCACTGAGACTGACTCAATGCTGTGCCATGACATAAAGATGGAGCCCTGAGAGTAAGAAATCCGATCCAATTCTTAATAATACAGTATGACATATAGATAAACCAGTAAACCTTGTAAGAAGCAGAGAGGGTCTTGGTAACCCTGACCACCTTGCTCTATGAGATTGTCTGTTTGTGGCTGCAGTGAAGCACCGATAATATTATATACCCACAACTGTGTCATGATTAGAAAACAGCAGCGATTATGAATTAGCCAGGTCCAGTTCAACTTGCTCTATAAATTTTTCTAGAACTTATTTATACTTACTGGTGATTCCGAGGATATGATCATAACAATCAAACGTTAGTAATGGCTGAGGGAGTTCCCTAAGGAAAGTCTTTAGGATAACAGCAGGAACATGGAT
>VYZM01015026.1:593405-607477 GCA_013398915.1 Dromas ardeola | reverse complement strand
TACTGCTTAAAAACTGTGACATGCTATATTTTGAACAGAAAATATCTTGCCTTCCTGCTGCTGGTAACTCCCGGCATTTTCTTTTTGTGTTTTTTTTTGTAGCGTTTTATTAATCTTGCTATAAGAGATTCTCCCCATAAAGGCATTTCATAAAACGACTTCATGGGGAAGTCAGTGACTTTCAAAATTACTTCACTACATTTCATAAATTATTAGGTAAGAATATATATCTTTGCCATAAGCATGTAAAAACACCAGAGGCAAAATGATACAGAGACATGGTACTTTGTAACTACAGTAATTCAAAGTGTGTAGAGGCAATACAAATGTTTATGAAAAAACAGACCATTTTTGTCTCAAGCCTTATCATTCATTAGCTGCTACAGATTTTGTAAGCTCTGGTCTGACATCAATCGATGACTTGCTATTCACTAACCATTAACTGCCTGTTGCCATCTTTCAGGTTTCTGTAATAGCAGTAATATTATGATATTTTATCTTACAAATGGTTTTATGATTAACTAATTATAAGAATGCTAGCATTTCTACTTCCCCAACAAAGCCAAGATCAACAAAGCCGTCACACTGTTACTGGCAATGGTATGATGACAGCTTACCCTGATTGTAGAGTTTCTGAACATCTTTTATAGTCTGGATGCTGGCTGACCTTCTGAAGAGTCCCTCTACTTGTAGTCCTAAAAAAAAACAATTAATGCAGGTCTCATCTGGAAAAGCTCTCACTCTCTTGATTTTCTCTACAGGTTCAGTAGAAAACAGAAAAGAGGCAGGAGGTTTGGGAAGAAACCCACTTGATACACTCTTTTTTTTAAAAAAATAAAATCCTTGAGAATAGAACATACAATCAAATAATGTTGCAACATCGCCTACAGCGCTTTCTTTAACGTGTCTCACAGAAACACTACATCTTTTCTTAAGTGTTTTAGAGTGTCTTGCCAACTATAATTTTTCTTTAAAAGTGGCTTTCAATTGTGCCTAATGACATAGAAGCAGGAAACTTAGATTCACCAGGCTGCTTATGTACCCACTCTCAATGAGCGCATCTGCAAACTGAGCCCCCAAACCACGCCTGCAAATCTGCTATTCTCTTTTTAAAATGCCTTAAACCTTTAGCAAGTTAAAAGTGATATTTGCAGATTCCCCAAGCTCCCTCTTCTGTCAGTGGGTGAGACAAGATCCTCTAGGCTGGGGAACGTTTCATAGGATCTTTGGATGGAGGAACGTATTTGTTACCATTGGAGGGATAGTGGCCTCCCCAGCTTAAAGGCAGTTTGGGGCAGACCACTGCTCCTTTCACCTCTCTCTGGAAGTCAGTGGGACTTAAGACTCAGCCTGCCCATAGTATTTTGAAATACCTGATTCCAGTCTTGAGTCACTTCTGAAATATTTATTATAAATATCCTGAAGCGTATCTACCTAATTTGCTTTCATGTCTTGGACTAACTGAAATCTGAGTTTAGCTACAGAGGAAAAACTTTAATAAAATGCATCCCATCAAGGATCTAATTTGTGCCACAGCTTTCAAGGTAAGTTATTTATCTGAATTATTATGCAAAACAGGATAAGGACAAGAAATGTTACTTTTCTTGAGACTTGTGGTACTTCTTGCTTTTGAGTTTGGTAAAATCATCATGTCCCTCTCTCTTTCCTTCTCTCCAGTTTGTGCTGTTCCTTCCACCCAGCAGGTAATGCAATTTGGCTCACACATAGTCTCAACTGGAGATTCCTACCGGAAGCACAGTAATCTAAAATATTAGCCTATACTGGTCTGACAAAACATAAAATTGCTGACATTTTGACAGACCACCCACTGACTTGGCAGGACTGTTGTATGTTTCTTTATGCAAGTGTGAAAGAGCAGATTTACTTTTTTATTTTTTCCTGCTCGTCTTTCAGCAGGTAAGTAGCCAGACTGAAATCAAAGTCTGCATATATCAACTAAAGTACACATGCACATATTTGCATGATCAAGAATCTTTATGGTGTTCTAAAAAAATTTTTAGTCATACATTAATGAAAGATACTCTGTCACTCTTGTAAATTCACCCAGGTTGCATGAATATTTTACGCATGAAAAACTAGTAAACTAATACAAAATTCCTTAATGAACCCATTCCTTACAGAACAGCATTTAGTACTGTCATATGAATTTAGATCAGCATACTAAAAGAACTGATAACGTACTACTGAAGTAAATTTTCATAGACATGTTTCAGAGACTTTTGCAAAGAACCCCAAGCTCTACTTAGTTCTAGATTTAGAGGCTCCTGGTTACTTCCTAAGCATTTATGCCCTTGCTTGTTCAATTACAGGTTGAATATTAAAACTTTAGCCCCTGCACTCAGTTCTGGAAGGAGTGTATCTCAAACTACAATATATAAGAAGGACATGTGTGTTTACTAAAGGAACCAAATGGACGATAATTATGATCTATTTGACCACTTGCTTTACTCCCGACCAGATCATGTTTCAGTGGAATAAAGTTACGGCAAATGACACCACTGTAGTAAAACTGTTCCATTAGATTTACAGCACAACCTGTCTAAAGACATGGTTTTGGAAGTGGCAGCTGTGAACAGCTAGCTCATCAAGGCATTGCCCTCAGCAAACAAGAAATACAATAATTTCCTGAGAGTTTGTAGAATTTTATGCTGGCTGTCAGTGGACTAGAGGTTTTCTGCAGAAACAAGTCTTTCAGAAAACGGACATCATAAATGCTTGCAATTCGGTTTGCAGGAATTGGTTTAATAGTTAATGCTTTAATCTGATGTGAATCTCACTGTATAAACTACAATGTAATAAATACCAATTTTTAACATGGTTATGCCTTTATTGGCTAAGCTTTCAAGTGTCTAATTAAAGACATTAATCTGTAGCATAGACAGCAGCTGTACTTGTCTGGCCCTGCATCCCATCAATGTTACTGTAATGGCACATAACACTAAGCTCTTGCTGGATATGGCAACTTTTATCCTCATCTGCAGAAATCTGGGATATGAGTGATACCCATTCTTCATCCAGAATTCGTTTTCCAGGTCAGCTGAAACAGTATCAATATATAGCAATTTGTTTGATCACAGGTGGCAAAAAGCCAACTACCTTCTTACATCTGTGGGCAACCTATCCAAATGACATGACGCTAATTAAATGTAGGTTAGCACAATTCTTAGGAAGAAAGAAAAAGCTATATTCTCCTTCCAAAGTAAGAGAACCCCAACAACAAGAGAGCGACATCTTTTTTTGCATAAATATAATATATATATATATATATATAAAATAGCACTTTTTAAATAAAGCATGGGTCATAACTTCAGCCTACTGGTAAACAGAAAGATGAGTCAACAGGAATTACGCTATTGAAGGGGGAAAACAATGAGCCTGGGTACGAAGACAGCCTTTTTGCAATATACTTTTCTGACTTCTGTGATGTATACGAACTGAGCAGGATACTTTTTTAGAAGTCAGCAAGTCTATTAATTGCTCTCAGTGCCTTCTGTGTTTAGGCAGGGCAGGGGAAAGCTACCTGAAAACATGATTTGAACAATGGTGTTTCCCATGTCACACAACCTGAACAGCATAGGCATACGCCCCCAGCTGGGCTCTCATAATAAGGGATGGGAAGGAGGAAAGTGACCTGAAGCCTCTCCTTGGTTATTCCACTGTGATGGATAAATACATGGCCTTATACGCAGTCAGGAAATACTTTCTCCAAATCTCTCTCTTCCATTTCAGACACTGGGGGGGAAAAAAACCCCAGTTCTTGGAACTACCATAATTAAGCTAACACATGGTGCCCACACTAAAATAAAATTAATCGCTTTATCTTCTTTTTGCAGACAAAATACATGCCAGAGTAACGGGATGAGGAAACAAAATTGCCTGAAGACAATCCTGGTCATTGTAGCTCAAAGCATTCATTTTTTGTCCTTTTAAAAAAATAATTTTGAAGTAGCCTAATTAATTCCTGTTAATAGTGTTCTTCAATCAAATCCCGTTTACAGCATGACTCACGTCAGCTGCCTCTTTAAAGAGAAATACTTTTTTTCTGTGTACATGTTGAACTATTTTGCCATTAATAGCATAGGTAACCCAGTCCGCAGGAAATACCAACCTTGGAGCAGCAGTGCTTGCCAGAACACTGCTAGGGGATGACTGACATGAGCAGCTAGCCTGGGCTTTCCAGTTCTGATAAACACGCAGCTGCATGTCACTCACATATTCTATCAACGCTGCAGAGCCTCTGTTGAGATAACTCAACAGAAACTGCTCCCCGGCCCCTCACCAAAAAAATATAGCTAGATACAGACGGATACAGAGATCAGTGGACTTTTGCTACCCTGCACTAAGCTCTCCAGACCAAAAAGAGCGAAATTTTATTTTAAATATTAAGCGATATACAGAAAAAATGTAGTGATGTGACTAGTGAAGGAGCCATCTGTATTCAATGAAAAGTGATTCTGCGATTGAGAACTTAACTGAATAATTATTTAAATGTCAGTAATCATAAATGAAAACAGGCAGGCACTGCATTCCACATTGAAATAAGATGGCTTTTACCACAGTAGACAAAATTTCACAGTGCAATGACACAACTGTGTCACACTCCGAATTAATAAACTGTTGCTAAAAATACTTAACCCCCTTCTACCCCTCCCCCGATCAGTTGTCCCACTGGAAAGCCACAGAAAATCAAAACTGATAAAGACAAATTAAAGCAACACATGCTGTCACATTGCTGCAAACTTGTCAAAGAGAGAGAGATGAGAAAATTACATTCTTTTTCTTTCAATCATCCTTGATTTGAGGGTTGCTGGCATCAAAACCCTTTTTTAATTTGTCTGCTTTCAGAAGAGAAATAGCAAAGAGTGAGCATCTGAATTCCTTCTGTCCCAAATAGAGTTTGGAAATGTTTCTTTTGGCTGGGGTCCTGCCAAGTCTCAGGAAGTGTCCAGCCTGACTTGGAAGCCGTTTTCATTCTCATTAATACAACTGATTTAGACATCTTCTTGCAGATTACCTAATTCTAGTAAGATTCTTTTTTTAAAAATTAGAACTAATTTATTTCTAATATGTGGACTGATGAGTTTATAGCGTATTTCAATTGTCCATCTTCAGTGTAACATCTTAAATGCCCGAAGTAGTGGCAACTGTGAATTTTTATGCTTACGACAAATGCAAGATTTATTTTTTTTTAAAGCTAGAATACAGTACAAGTTTGAGGAGGAGACTGCACAGCCTTCCTTTCCCTTGTACTCTGTGCAATGAATACAGAACAAGTGAGCGTGATGTCTGCAGTTTATAAAGATGATTTGCACTGCAAGAAGGTGCACAGCAGATCAAGGGCAGAGGGGAAGAGAAGGGGAAGTTCCAGCCCTACTGAAAAGCTGAGCAGCAGCAGCAGCAAGGGTGTAGAACTGTGCATCCTCCACAGAACCCGCAGTGTATTTTGTGTCCTTGCGGTTTTGAATGGCACAGTCTCTAGCCTTTCGATTTATGAATGAATATTCTCAGTTTACACTTGGCACCTCTGAACATAATTTATTTGCAATGCCTGAGCACCAAAAACACAAACTGTGCTTATTACAAGGTTCATTTTTATTTGATGGCAGAAGAACCAGTCTTGGGATTTATCTCATCTCCATGAACCCTAGGTAAAAACATTCACACGAAGACAAAAGAGCCAAGAACTCAGAAATGTTTATATGGCCAATGTCAAGCTTTCTCAGTGTTGCATTTTTAAAAGATATTTGATTGATCACAAGAAGTGGAGGCCAGGAGGCAAACTCACTAAGCTGCAGCAATCCAAACGTATTCGGAATGCATAACCATCCATCTCTACCCATACTGACTATCACCACCAGGATGTATTCATTCACATTAAAAAATGGAACCAAAACTTTCTCCATCAGCAAGATTTCTTGTGCTTCACGGAAGGGATGAGAAGGAAAGATTAATCACTGATTACCACTGCTGCTGCTATTGAACAGATAAAGGACAACTTTAGTTGTCACTGTAATCATACCATAGAACATTTATTACTTTACCATTAAACTTCTATAGCATGGTTATTACCATTTCATTTAGAAGTCTTAGTCATCACCCAGGACTCTACTGCGGTACCACAAGACAACATCGAACCAAAACTCTGTGCTGCAAAGCACTTCCAGTCGACAAAAGAGATGAGGTAAGAGAGAAAGACTCAGCAATGGGGCTACTGTGAGATAATGTTCCTATAGGGGATAGCTATCTTTTCTGCTTTATAATTCTGTAGTGTGATTCCTTCACTGTGAGTTTATTGTTCCATCATTTCTGAGCCGCTGCTGATCTCACATGGTCTTTTTAGTAATCAGTGCTCTGTGCAATTTTTTTTGTAGCTGTTTCCTTATTGGCCATTCCTGGCAACGCAAATGTTACCAAATTTTGGGAATTTTAGTAATAATACCAGCAGGTTAGCTTTGGTTTTAAATTGTTTAAAATATGGACAAACATATAACTTATCCCTCTGAGGATACCCTCTAAAACATAAAATACATTAAAAATAATAATCCTACCTACGTATTTCAAATTGGTATTTTGCATGACCAGTACAAATGAGAGCATATTAATATTTGAGATAGGCTTGAGGAACACTCCTGCTCTTTGTAACCTATCTGACATCTTCATGCAGGTCCGAACAGTGCAGTTTCTATCCACCTTTATAACGAATCAAATACAAGTTCCCTTAAAAGCTGTTTTCTGACCTCCAGATGTTGGGGGGTTTGCAAACAAAATATGGATTTTGACATGCAGTTTTATTTTTAATGTATATCCATTAGTACACTCAAACTGCGGGTCAGAGTTTAAACTTGGTACTTCTGGTGCCACGAGAGCACGGTGAGTTCTACCAACAGCGAACTAAAGAAATAATGAAAACCACCAGCCACACACCACATAGTTTTTAATTTATCACAATACCTTATATCCAGTCTGTAACCTGCTTTTCTAGAAAAAAAAGACATGTAAGTAAAAGACATGAAATAGAACTTCTGCTGTGACATCTTATTAGAGTTTAAAAGCAGAAATGTATTTGTCAATGCTCAAGTTTACGACAGATAAAACTGCCTCGGAGGCTGGGCGGCTCTGAAGCCAGTGTGCCCCTCTCTGCCCTGCCATGGGCAGCACCAGCAGCTGCAGCCCCTCGCACAACCCCGTCCCTGAGCGTTATGGAAGCCAGAGACACAAAGATGCATCCTCCACAGCACGGCATTACTTATATCCCTGGTTACCAAAACAGGTGGTTAGAAGTGACACCCCCCATTTACAGTCTTGCTTCGGCACAAAACAGGTTGTTGAGGACACGTGGGGACGTATTAACCAGAGAATGAAAATTACTACCCTGTGGCATAAGTTGGGCTTCTTGGAGAAAAGGGCCTGTGAGCAAAGCATCAAGATCGTTACCGCCAAAAGAATGACAGCAGGTTAGAAACACTTACGAATTGTTCTGACAAAAGAGTGAATATTTAATTGAGCACGGTAATTTCTCACGGCATAGCAGAGATAAGGTAGTACACAAAAAAAGAATCTTATTTAGTGCAAGTGCAAGTCAAGCCTTGCATTTATAAACTAGGCAGATGAACGTGTTGTGGTTTTGAGGCTGAGCGTAGAAAAAAATGTCCTCTGGTTTGCTGGTCACTACGAAGAGGTATTCACAAGTGTGCTATGCTAAACCTATCCTTCCTCTTTAGTCTAAATCATCAGTTGTGTTCAGGAACATACTGATACCGTACTTCTGAAATTAAGACCACTTCTCTAGTTTGGTCCAGAAGATGAACTCTGAGGCTTAGTCTTAATGAGCTGATGATTTTCTCACATACTCAGAACTCATTTTAGGCAACAATTCTTCCCTGTGAAGGTCAGCAGGAACTGAAATTAAGCATTTGTAAAATCCATTATTAAAAACTTTTAAGAACATTTTTCACTCTAAAGTGGAGCTAGAAAGAAAGTGGTGAGATGCTTACTTTCTCACTCTTTGTTGAAAAAACAACCTGAAAACTATTACAGAAATTAAGAAACTTAGTTTATTGTGTTAATTGTAACAGTGTCTGAGGCATCAGCCGTAACAGGTCTCGTTTATATAATACACACAGACGTAGAGGAATCTCTGCTTATGGTAGATTCTTTAGTCTCTGTTAAGGTGACTTACTAACTGGATCCAGTGAGAGTCATCTTGCTTAGAAACAGCTATCTAAATATGCAGTCGGATAAATATACAAGGAAGAAACCCGCACTCACTGTCATAATGTTAACTTAACTGTTGGGGATGAGGACATGCTTGCTGCTGTCAGAGACCTCTCAGTAACTTGGCACAAGAAGGGGAATTTTGGCTCATTTGTACAGATGAGGATGCTTCCACACTGGGAAGAACACTTCTGCAAACAGTGTCATCTGAAACCAAGGCAGAAAATTTAAACATCAAGGAGGAAAAAAGTGACACGAAGCAATCTGTCAAAGGGATCGGAGACATTAAGATGAAAAAGGCTGGGTGAACTTTAGAGACTGAAAGTTTACTTAACCTGGTGGCATATTATTGCAGGCTGGTGCCTAGTTTGAATACCACCACAGCTCCTGCATCACATCTGTTCAGGAAATAAGAGCCTGACCAGTAAAGAATGGACTTAACAGATGTCAGAGGGTCTCCGATGTTTCAAGAAATCTTAAGCCTGTTGATGAAGTGTGATTTTGCAGAAGCTTCTGTGATCCAAGTCAGAGTTTCAAAAACTGATTTCAGGTACATAGATGTGAAAATGTAGCAATGGGAAGAAAGATGGAAATGCTGCACCTAAGGTGAAAAACAAAACCCACTCCCTGCTAATTCTGCAGGGCTGGAAACTATGCCAAAATCAATAGGGTAATGACAGTGAATTTTTGTCACTTCCGGAAGATGAACTGAAGCTCTCACTGTGCTCACGGCCGCGTCTGGAGTGCAAAGAACGCTGCCAGTCAGCCTCCCGGGGCTGTCAGCACGGGAACTGACACTCGCTGAAGCTGATGGCAGAATTGAGATATTCCCAATTTAGAGAAAGAGTTAAAATCATAGCAGACAGCAGGTACAACAGATACCTGCACACTTGTAATCAAGTGCAAAAAAATGCATGTCTATCACCTACTGCTTAACAGCCTTGGCATGGCAGGTACTTGGCTTTCAAGCATCAGCTGGCTGAGAATGTCAGGAAACACTACCTGACAAGTCATCTCTCCTTAGAAATCTGGTTTATGGAGATTGCCTCATGATAGGGATTGTGACAGCTCTGAGCAAACCTGGGCTTGGTTGGAAAATATCAACGTTGACAGAGCCCATGCCCTTCCTTCCTGGGGATGCAGAAGGACAGAGAGCTGGGGAGAAAATGAGATAGTCCGGCTCGCAAGTGCATGAGATGGACTACGTATCGGTGGCCAGCATCATCATGCCACAGACTTGCGTAGATGCACAAAGTAGGACAAGGGCTTTGTTCGGAAGTATCATCACATTTCCTCAGAGACTATCCTTTACAAACTGTGCTGGTACAGCACTGAACAGACGAATATTTAGCCAAAAAAAGATTAAGTTTGGAGAAAACCCAAGAATGATTACTGCTTCCAGAATAACAAACATTTCAGCTAGGAGAAATTCTGCAATGACAAAGTTGATCCAACCCCTTCTTTTATCACAATCATGAGAGCTAAAACTTGCTGTTTTTTTCCTTGTACTGCGCCATTGGCGTTGCTGCTTCAGAAAACTGTGGGTATTTAAGCTGGACTCAGCAATTGTTGAGAGGGAAGAGTATGGGACTGGTGCAACAGTGATGAGAGAAAACACCCAGAAAGAACAAAAGCAAGACAGGAAGGAGGTTTTGTGTCAGATCAGTGCAAGACTTACAAGTTACTGGGCACTAGCACAATGTAACGACGGCCATAAACCTCCTATTTCTTTAAAATCATTAAATTGGCCCAAGGAAGTGCCAGATATGCAAAGCCTTCCTCCCAAGCACAGCCAAAAGCTTAAATCAATTAACATTTTAGAGAATAAATTTTCACTCAATTTCTAAATAATAACAGCTGTAAGAAGTAATGATGTTAGTGCACATTCATCCTCATTTTAGCTCTCGACTCCTGTGATTAGTGAGGAAGAGGTATTTGCCTATTAAGGTAATCTAAATATATGTAAGGATGATTGTTTCATAACAATTTAAAAGATGAAAAAGTCTGGCTTTCATCTGCAGATGGGGCATGCACTGATACACTACACAAGCTCTAATTATCCACTTACAATTATAATTACAGGGATTGTTTCGAGCTGCCAGTCACTTGCCTTCAACATTCTTAGTAGTGAACTATTTACATTCCCTGGATCCAACCATAATATTTGATACAAGCTACACCTGCAAAGTTTTCATCATTAGCACCAGTCTGGAAATAGCACATACGAACAGCTTTATGGGCTTGAGTGGCAATCCTGAATTTGGACCAAGAGGCCTTCAATAATGTCTATTAGGAACTCTTCATCTACTGCAGATCAGTAGATACCTTTAATGGCAGAACTGGCCCCACTCCAGTACTTGGCCTTGGCTGCTGCAGGTATTTTGAAGATAGATCAGCAATTTCAAGAGGCGAGAAGCTAGCAGTTCTGTACACAAGCATCCCTACAGATGCTATGCTCCCCTGCTTGCAAACTGCAAGCTGGTACCCACTGCAGTGGATATCTCTCTCATTCTACTATGCATATCATTAATCAGCTTCTCTCAAGGTATGAAGCCCAAACAAAACCAAAATGGCAGTTAATTAATGTTGTTATTTACCATGGGGGAAGCTAAAATACAAAGGACCATAGCCTAGCATGAAGTGTCTAGTCTGTCTTCATTTAAATCAGCGTGATCTTGCACTGATTTAAATTAAGCCATGATTTCTCTTAAGAATCAGCAATAAAGCTGAGAAGCAACATTTTTCTTGCCGCCCCCACCTTTGTCTTCACAAATGTGAAGCCTATTCTGTACAAGTTTTTTAAAGTTTGAAATTTCTCACTGAGGGCTCAAATAAACTCAAAATCAGACCAAACCCTAGTGGCAATAATTAAAATGAACAGAGATCAACGATGCATACTATTTGAATACTGAAAGCAAAATTTACTTTGTTCAGAATGACAGCTCAAGGCCGCAAATTAAGAACTGGGAATATTGTGGGATATAGATTTTGGGTGACTCTGTCTACAGAAGAATATAATTTAGTCAAAAATTATATTTTATATTATTTGTGCACGGTCAACACAAATAGTTCTTAAATGAGTTTTACATGAGATTTTCCTCATTTAAACAGCAACATAGAGATCTGAATCTGGTTTCTGTTTAACAAAATCCATTTAATAAAATCCATGCTGATCCTCAAAATTTGTTCAAATATTAACCAAATTTAACAGTATGTTAAATGCCAGTGATGTTTCCTTTTTAAAAAAAAATATAACTAAACCAGACACATTTTGATTTTCTTCACTTGCTTGTTATTGACACACCTATTAAAAATTCACACCCTTCTTTCAGAGATCTTAGGAATCATTCCCAGTTCTACCACGGTGTAACGTTGTGCCAGTCACATAACTGTGTTATGCTCTGTTTCTATTCTGTCACCTGTAAAATAAATGTACCTAGGCTATAGATTTAGTACTGTAAGATTTAGCAAACATTTGTGAAACTCTGAGGTCTTGGGGCACAAAGGGCTATGGAAATATTCCTGCGATTGCCTTAAAAATCAGGGATCAAAACATAAAATCACATTACACTGTGAAAAGGAATTTCAAGACTGCAGCCTTATCTCTGACTTTCTCCCTGCATAGGCCTTTGTCCCTGTGTAGGGTATACAGTGCACTTACCCTGCAGATAGCACCTGATATTTGGTCCTTTATGTTGGTCAGCCATGCACTGGGGAGCTCAGTGGTAGAGCCAGCAGTTCAGAGTTTACCCTCTCTTTGCCCTGTACGTGAAGGCAATATAGGGAACTCAGATTTGGATGCTCCCACTTTACATATGGGTCTTTCTAATCTGTATCTTTATATAATGTAACTATGGATATGAACTGCAGTCAAAGAGTCCGTAAATGCCAGTAAAAATATTTTGTGAAGGGAGGACTTCAGGCTTACTCCCGCAAAACACATTTTTTCAATGAGTTTTTATGGCCACTGGTTCTATGAAAACAGAACTTCTCATTGATTCTTACTGGGAGTTCTACTTAAAACGAACAATACGATACTGGCTGAAGATGTGTATTTCAAGACATCGTCTGTCATTTGCTATTCCCTAAGCAAATCCTAAGGGAAAAAAATTTCTTTTTTTTTTCATAGTGGGACAATAATCTGATAATAAGTATTCCCTAACCATCAAAGCTCTCAAGGCAGTGCCCAACTGCCACTCAAGTTTTCAGGATATAAACACATCCTATGTAGCTGTGAACTTCGCTGAATCAGGCACTGAGCATTATATAATTTCACACTATTGTCCTTGTTCTGAAAGCCACATCCTCTTTTGACGCAAAACTCACCTTTTCTTTTTAGGTAGGATACAGTTTCCTTCATTACTGGGGGGATTAGTTCGCCTTTATTTTTGTCCTTGATACTGTTAGGGGAAAAAAAAAAAAGGAAAAAGTAACAGCCTTTAAATGGCATTTATAGACAAAGAGTTAAAACCAAGACAGAACAGTCTCAGCAAAAATCTGAGAGATAGCTGAGAGCATACGATAAAGTCCATAAACTAAAAGAGCCTGCACCAAACACAAGAGTCCTCCACAACTCTAACAGGCCCTGAATGAGCCATCGAAACAGGTGACTTGGATTTCTATTCAAAGAGCCATTCTTAAATGCTTTCTTCTTGCTAGAAAAGCCATATAACTGCAACAGCACGGAGTAATAAAAACGGGCTATTTACTATACTGATGGGGAGTCAAGGACAGAGGAGCAGAACGGTGACCCAGGCTAACTTTACCCCGACTTGAGATTGTTTTTGCACCAGTTTTGTTCCCCTCGCTTGGCATGCCCCAGCAGGGCTGCGTTTAACCATGACACAGTGACAACAACCGTGGTGGCTCTGACCGGATTCCGCTGGACACCGTTGGTGGAATGGGGTTTCAAGGCAGCTTAGAGGCAGGAGGGGAAGGAGTTTGCAGCAAATGCTTCATAATAAGTCTTGATCAAGGGATGCTGCGAGTTTAGGAGCCTTTTATCATGCAGATTTTTCTTTGTCATTTGTCTCTTTTTAAGCTACAGTGTATGTATAATTAAAAGGATATTGTACTATTTATTTTGAAGGCAAAGTGATGCAGCGAGGTTATTAACACTTTGAATGATTCCCATGAAATGAGATTTCTTTCTCTTTCATGAGTGAACAGTTGAGGCAAAAAATCGAACATAGCATTTTCTTGATCTAGACGGCGCAGAAAATTCTGCAATTATCTTCCTTATTAAAAAAAAAAAAAGTCTTGGTAGTTTAAGTATAAGAAAAGAGACGGCCAGTATCTGCTGAGTATTCTGCTACATTTTTATAGCAATCAACAACAAAGTAAAGGACAAATCTCAGATTTTAAAGTAGACTTAATATATATGTATGTGTACAATTTCGTATTTGATATTTAAAAGGTGACCAGCTTTACCGACAAACTCTAAAGCCCCAGCACAAAATAGCACAGAGGTCTGTGACTGTATCCTGAGAGGCTGCAAATGCTACAGAAAATGGGATTTTTCTACAACATGTAACATACCCTTAACCTAGTGCTACCAGCTGAGGTTGCACCTGCAGAGAAGAATGATTCTTAGAGTCTTTTTCTTTTCCAAGTACTGTGATTTCTTCTCTTTCTGTCCAGGCTTAATATAAATCAAGGGCTAATAACTGGAGTGTATTTGATACAACTTCTGTAACATTGTTGCATGGAAGGAGCAATCCAGTATTACATTTTGTGTTTACACTACATATAAAAACTACTTTAAAATAAATGTTACAGAAACATAAGTCAGCATGGAGGGGTAGGGAAATTGACATATATATTCCCCCCTCCCCCCC
>VYZM01015026.1:567950-593369 GCA_013398915.1 Dromas ardeola | reverse complement strand
TTTTCCCTATGCCTATGAAGGGAGTTAGAAGATATGTAGACTGGTTAATTTTGGATCTCCAAGCTTAGGAGGTTGGTCACCCCCAGCTTCACGTGTGGGGGTGGTGGGGGTGTTCCTTCAACGGCAAGAGTCAGGATCATGAGTTAGGTACTGAATCATGCTGTGGTTTTGCCTCTCTTACTCATAAATTGACGGGAATATACTTTACACTATTCAGTTACTCAACCATCAAACATCATGACCTCATTCCCCACTCCAGGGACACGATGCTGAGCCACCAGTGCCATTTCTTAGTTATTTTCATTGCTGACCCAGTCCTACTCTTTCCTATTTTCACCATCCAATCTCTTCCCAGGCATTAACGTCTGTGTGTCTGTACATTATCCAGATCCTCCTCCTTTGTGTGTCACTGCCCCTAGTGCTATATAAAACAAAGCAACTTGACACTTGATTGTAATAAACTTGTTAATCCAGGTCCCAGAGCATGTTCTACTATTTCAAATACCTAGAACAACCTGCTGTTTGAAAGGTACTAAGTTGTTCCCTCAGCTGCAGAACTAATGAAGTTGATCTGCTATGGATTTGTATCCTGCGTCCTGCCTCTTCCCTCATCATAGTAATCCGAGAACATTTCCTTATGTCATCTATAACCCACTTCCCTTACAGAGTATTTTCATTTCCTCCCCTCACCTCTTTATCTCATATTTCCTCATAAGGTAAGGAGCAGCTCATAATTAATCACCATCTAAACACTAACTGGTGCACCAGCAGACCAAATACAACAGAGAACTGAATTCCTGCCATAGTTTCTCTCCTTCCAGCCAATGATTTTTAAAAGCTTGTAGTATTCGTGAAAGCTTCACTCCTCTGTCAAATGTGGTTGACATAAGCCCATAGCTCTTCTGTGCACCTAACTAAAAATCAATCCATTGAACAAATTTTTCCTGCTCTTCTTCAACAAAGTATCCACACCAGAATCTAAAGTGTATAAAATTCAATACTGCTTTATGTGTGGGTTAATAGTACTACGTGGACATTGGAACTGTTTAGGAAAGGGGAATTTTTGTCGATGTAAACAGACATAGGTATTTTGATAAAAAATATAGCCAAGTTTCATAAAACCATGTTCATAAGGTGATAATTTTAGATACTTGATCAAATAAATTCTACAATATACGCAATGCACTTGCTGGAAGAAAAAGACTAACAGCAATTCAGATAATTCTAAAGTATGATCTTTTATACGTTAGCAGTTCTCAGCATTTGCTGCTGCTTGCAAGTATGATCTTTAGATGAAACGATACAACTTCTTGTCCTCACACACTGGCAAGGCACCATTAATTTCAGTATGAAACAGTACTGGTCTTGCTGGAGTAATCATTCTCCGCGGTACCATAACATGATAATGGCCAGAAGAAATATTTATGACCCGACCTGTAAGACCAAGTCCAACCTCTATCTTCCCCATTATCACAGACATCTTACAAGACCTAAACCAGAGGCCTAAAATACTCCCAGGACCAAGTTTATGACCTAGTCCTCAGAGCAGCATCCTCTTCTTACCCACAGTGACAATCAGGTACTTCTGAAAAAATATCTCTCCTAGCAGCAAAATCCTCTCAGCCCCTTTCAGGATATGTATCCCACCACTCTTGGTCTCTCCTGTTCCTTCCAGCTTCAACAATCTTACAGCAGTTTCATGCATGCTGGTGTATACATACAACCATGCAGGAGACCAGCTTCGAGACCCAGGCTGTTCTCCCCTTGCCTCTGCCTTCCACCTAGACCCCGGTGAGAAAAAATTTGTAACTTTGCTTCAGTACCATGAGCTCTCATAGCAGCCCCTGCAAAAGTTGGCCACAGCAAAGGGAACAGAGCCGTGCAAACCCCCTGCTCTGAAAGGCAGCTTCTGTAGCTGAATTATTTTCTCTCGCAGCAGATCAGAGTTGTATAACAACCCTGCTGCAACAACATAGAACAAAACAGGCAGTGACTGTGCAGCCCCATTAATAAATTAGCCTTGCTAATAAACCACACAAGGAAGGAAGTTCTAGGGGTTCTTTGCACAGCATGCGAAGTTGAAATCCCCAGTGAAATGATATCCCCTGGTAAGGGACTAAACAAGAAAAGGGGCTGGGAGATGAGGTCAGTACCAAGGTCAATGTTCAGGATTCCAGGGAGGAAGAGCCTGCAGCAAATCAAGGTAAGGGAAAAAACCCCAACCATTAATTTTAGCCTTTCTAATAGGGGAATTATAACACACTTCTTGTGTGTCAAATAATTTTGTTTCGTGTATTCAGATCAGTACCCTAAACATTCAGGGCAACTTTTATTAAAATTAGTCAAAAGCCTAATTCACTTAAATGGGAACATCATCAAGACTTTAATTTGCTTGGAAGCCGTTACATCTTTATTATTGACAATTTAAGCTCATGGAACCCATTCTCAGTCTCTCTGAAGTTGCACTGATTGTTTTTGCTTTCTTACAGCTGCTCACTCCAGAGGCACCAAATAGCAACCCAGCAGCTTTTTATAAATGTTTTCTAATTATTATTGTTACCCATAAATGTGTTTCCCATTTCAGTGTATAAATAGCAAACTGATTATTTACAGCACTTGCTCCTGCTGAGCACTAGTTTATCTGTCAGAGAGGTGAGACTTAGGGGTGGGCTATAATTTGTAATAATAAAACCTACACATAATTTTTCTTTTTCTAGGAAAAAAAGATACAGTTTCTGCACATCTACCATTTTCTACAGGATTCCTGTTTCTCTTGAAGGAAAGGTTTCATGCCCAGTATGATGAAAGAGGTCCTAAAGATAAATATTATTTTAAAATAAGAGTAGGATATTCACTGAAAGTCACATGGAAAGGTTTGTTCTGTTTTTCCAACACTGAGGAAAGCTGGGATGGATATTTTCATAGCATTTCACAATGTGGGACATAGTATTCAATTTACTGGACGTTAGGTGACAAAAAATAATAGGGACATTACCTCAGCTAACGTAAATCAGATCGGCTCAGAGGTCAATGAAATTACACCCCTATCCTCTCTTTGGATCCTGTCAAGTAATCTGCATTTTTCTTGCCTTGTTTGGGATGGTGTGATGAGCAGCTGTGCTTTATAATGGACAATGCAAACTGACATCGGAGTTCAGGCACTATTGCCTTTAGAGGCAATTTGAAATGAGAGATCTCGTACGTTTTCTGCTTAAGAGATGAGCTTAACAGAGCATTTCAGTGCATGGTATAGTTTTCTGTAACTCATTCACAGATCTGAATTGTATTGCAGCAACATGTCAGATTCAAGACGGATCTATTCCAGTAAACACAGTAGCCAGGGAGAATGAGTCCTCCTCACTATAGGATATATGATTAGTTACTGCAACACATTATATACCCAATGACTCGTTTCTAGACAGCGGACAGTTATCACGAAAGGCCTTTACACATTGTGCTGAAGTGTCATTAAGTATTCTTGGCTGATAATCTTTCTCTCTCTCTGCTTTTCCTCTCCTTTTCGTTTTTTCCCTGCTGAGACATGCTGAGATTTGTTTTAGAATGCATTCTTCCTCCCTGGTCACGCATGAACAGCATGCACAAGGAGAAAGATTATGACCAAAAAGGAAAGCACCTTGAAATGTTTATGATAACAATTCAACAAGCAAAAGCTGTACAGTTGTGGCAATTTTGTGCATTTTCTCTGCCCTCTCTCCCCATTCACGGCAATAGATAGAAAACCAGAACATTTCCTGTCTTCCCACAAAAGATATTTAATTTTAGATTTTAAAACCAATCGGAGAAAACAGAACAATGTCAATAGCTAGTCAAGGTCAACTCTGTGCTCTGTGCTGGAGCTCAGCTGTAGCCTGCCTTGATTACAGAGGCAATCGGGTGCAGCAACAGGGGTTTATAGGAGCTTGCTGAACATACAGCAGAGGACAATGATGCCACTTGGCCCATATAGTCAATTATTAATTCCTTTAAAGTATTGCAAATTTAGGAAGCTTCATTCATGCATTTTAACTGTATTTATCTGATCAACAGAAGCAGAAGGTACCCCAAATTCTTCCTTGCCATTTTAAACATAAAATCTTTATTAATGCCTTTTAGAATAAAAATCCAATTTTTCACCCTGATGTGCTGTGCAAACTAGCAAGGATATATTCTGAATAGCTAATTCCTGCTGCTCTACATTTTATGTGTGAAGGCAGCATTGCTGGATGAATAGCAAAATAGTCTTGCTGTATCAACACAATACACGAACATTCTTTGAAATGTCTGGCTTTATAAAAGCGATAGCTACTGGTGAGTAACAGAAGGTCATTTTCATAGTACTGTAGTACTCTCCACTGCCAGTCTCTAATCACCACAAGCTGGGACATCATACACAAGGAAGTATTGCTGTACGCTTGTCCTGTTGTAACACTGCTCCCTGCTAACATCAGCTATTGCCCTCTATCGGAGACATCACTTGAGGCTTGATAAACCTTTAAACTAGCTCATTACGGTGTTCTCCTCACTCTATCTGCACATAAGAAGCTTGAATTAGCAAGTTAGAGAAGGACATAATAAACACTAAACATGCAAGCTATCCCACCCACTCTGGGCTACATATTCTTAAGTACCTGACAAACCCAAGCGTGGATTCCCATTCAATTATAACTGAAAAATTAAGTGTGAACAAAACCTCCTCAGGAGGACTGTTCTGTCTGATATACCCATGAAGATAAACATTAGTTTCAGTTGTGTCATTTTATATTTTCAAGAAAATCACATAGTTTTTAACAGGAGTTCAAACCTTTAAAGGTCCAATTTGGCAACCAGGCAATGCAGGCTGGGGATCAGGGTGCTACGGGAAGACTGCCATTCAGCAAACTGGGCAAGTCTGCTCTGTACATTAATTAAATTAAATTAAGAATTAAATAGGGAGAAAGCAAATCTTTTTTGGTCCTCCACACTTTATTTGAAAGACATCCTATAGGCCACCTTTGAACAATTTAGCTGCCTTTAGTAAGCTCATTTATTATTGTTTGAATTGGCATAGTTTCAGCGGAAACTTCAGGACAACTTGGTATTAGATTCAAGTTCTAGTCGCAAAGACCAAATTACTGAGTCCTCACAGGAGCTAACAATGAGGAAGGTTTTCCACTTCCTGTCTGTGCCTAACATAAAGTACACGCTTAAATCCCAGACAAGTAAATTTAAATAAAGCTGGATAGACACTTAAGATGAAGTCAGTTTGATGTGCGTTTGTTTTTTCCTCCCCACAAAGAGCTTAGGGGAGAGGGGTTAAAAAGATCAAATGCCATTTTAAATTCAGATTTTGGATCCTGAGTGAATGGGGGTAACATAAATAAGAAAAGTTTTGAACTAACCTGATAATAAGCCCTTCAGCTCACTCATAAATAAAACCCAATTCGGCATAGATTACATTTCAAAGAATTATACTCCCAGCTCTCACAGACCTTCCACAATTTTCAACTGCCCAGTTGCCTTATGTCATTTTGAAAATCTGACTCTACAAGGTTAAAAATGTCTTTGTGAGTTAACAGATCCCTCCAAGACAAGGCACTGGTCCCAGACAGTCATTTATCAGTGCCTACACGGAAACCTCCTTCAGCTTCTTTTTGCTGTCCTAACAAAACAGTTTCCCCCCTGCTGCCCATTGGACAAAAGTGAGATATTTTGAACCAATGCTTAGTCACTTTTTGCTCTTCTAGTTTTTAATTATAGCTCTGGAAAGCAAATGTATAAACCAATATGAACGGAGAAAAAAGTTAAATGAGGAAGTGCTACCAGAGACAGCATGGCCCGCGCTTTTAGGGAGGTACATTCAAAAGGGTATGGCTTCACCACCTTCCACAGCCAAAAGTCATTGGGATACCATTATCAAACATCTTATCAAAATTAGGCCACCTATGACGGCTTTGGATAAATGCCATTCAGCAACCTTTTACTGACTGAATAAAAATCATCATCCCAGAAGTATTGAATCTGATGAAACCTCAGGCCTATGGGCTTTATCACTTCTTTTCTTAAACTAAAGAAAAAGACTCCACAGAGAAACAGTCCTCTAATGACAGTAGCTTTCTCTCAGCAGCATCTCTGACAGTACCAGTTTTAACTAACTGCAATGAAATACACAGCACACATATTCCCGTAAGTCTATACAAAATAAAACCAGGGTCTCCCTACAGCTCTCTTCAGAAAAATGGAAGAGCCTCGCCCAGGAGAAGACTTCAAACCTGCCTCTTTGCTAGACAGATGGGAGGTCACTGCCACTTTGCCATTACATGCTATAGAGATCATAAAAGGAGAAGGAATTAGCAAAAGCAATTCATTCATCAAGTTGAAAGTTGATACTTTTTCTTGGTTCAGATTTTAGAAGCTCTCCACACATATCATTCCCTCTCCTCTGTTAACTTTAGCTTTCTTCACAAACACAGTCTAAATTAAGTCCTTTATTTCTCATTTAGTCACAGGGGATTTGTTTATTTGTGATTTTTACGTGGTGGTGCAGCACTGTCTCTTCTGCAAGGGGGAATTTGGACAAGTGTGAGCAAACTGAAGGAACTAATATCCCTGTGTACGTCCATTTTGGACACCTGAGTGCTGTGAGTTGCACCCACACACGGAGGGTGTCTGTCCGTTGGCGCCCCCATCGCCAGCGCTGGAACTCTCTGGGTTAAAAATGACTGTAATGGCTCGCTTGCTGTTTCTCCACCCACAGATCTTCCACAGAAAAGCTCTTTATAAGTAGCCGCCCTTTTTATACTTGGGAAAGCTAAGGCATGCAGCAAGGACGTGGTTTGCTGATGGTAACACAGCTGGAAAGTGGCAGAGCCAGGAAGGGTGGCCACCTCACCCTCACCACGTGCAGCCCAGTGAAACACACAGCAGATGGTAAGACTGGCCCACAACATGCTGTCTGATCGCATAAGCCTGCGAGAAGTTTGATTGAGCTGCTTGAGCAGCCAGGCTGGGATGGAGGCAAGTGACAGAGTGTGCCCCGATGCCTGCAACAGTCCAGGTTTTACTACTGAAGCGGTGGCATAAAACATTGTCCTTCTTAATGACCCAGCGGAGCCCACCTAAAAGATATTCTCTGAATTAGGGAAGTGAGTTAGCCATGTTTCAAGTGTTAGGATGAACTCTAAAGAGGTATCATAAAAGTTAATGTCATAGTAGCTCTTACACAATAGATATTGATTGTTCTAATTTCAGGCCTTCCAGAGAGGACTAATGCTTAACATTTAACCAGGGGAAAATTATATTTTATATCTCATTTACAGCTGAATCATTAGAACCAGAAAAGTAGACTGGGGGTGGGAGGATATTCGACAAATGTCCACGTATCAGACAGCCTAAATTGCCTTTGCTGAACGCGAACAATATTCTTCAGCTGTTTTTGAGAAGGATGTCACAGAAAGATAATAGAAATGACTGTGGGTAGGAAGCTAGAAGGTTTTGTGGGTTTTTTTGTTGCTTTTTACCAAAATTGAATCTTGCAAGTACTATTGACATCCCATTCCTTCTGTAAAGTAAATCATTTTTTATACCACATACAGTGCTGTAATCTACGTAAACAGCTGTCAGGGCATTTCTGGAAGACAGTGATTTTATTCATTTCATAAAACTCTGATCAGAACAATATGTGAGCAACAACACAGCAATATATAAGGGCTCAAGCATCCATTTTAGCTTTGTGCAGCCATTTTGGAACCTGAAGCTTTGTTTTGGCTTTGCTCTCCACCATCTAAGTATCTCCAGAACACTTTCATACTGCCAGCATCCACCAGCAACAGATTAGCTCGGGGCTCTGTCATATATGGGCAAGTTTCTGTCCACTGAGAAAAAAGTTGTGCAGCCATGCTGGCACTAACTACCACAAAGATAAACATGTAAACATGAAGACCAGGCAGTTCACAGGGACTGAGACACTTGTCCTGAATTCATAAAACCTACTGTCTAGCCTTGTAGTTTTGTGGCTTTCAACGAGAATGAGAAATGAAATATATAACAAACAAAATATTTGCAGATGTTCTGCCTAATGAATTTGCACATTACAAAAGGCTGCGGGGTATAGAAATCTCATAGCTTACTATTGCAGGCTGACTCCAAATTGCTGGGTAGGTAGAGGTGGCCGTGGTGGAGGAACCTTAACCACAGGTGGCAGTTTTCCCTTCTGTTTCCCCCGAAGATTTTCATCATGTCTGCAAAATTCAAGAAATCATTGATTTTCTGTGCACCACAGTTGACAAACTATATATATATGTACAGCTACCAGTATTGCTCATGATGCTGATTTCCTGACAATAGTGTATATGCTGCAGGTCTTACAGAACTTGCTTTTAATTTAAGCATTAGGGAAATTTTTAAGTAGCATTTGTGGTAGAATACTTAAGCAAGACATAGAAGAACTCTTTTGCTTCAGCCAATGGAGTATAGTAATAAACGTGTCCAAAAAACAGGAACACACTATAATTTAACAGCAAAATTCAAACCTATTTGCTACTCAAAATACAACTCCCCTTCCTCTGGCAACCATGCAATCCAATTTATAACCTTACAGCTATAAGGTATTTTCCGTTATTCCATATTTACACAAAAGGTGTGTAAAAACCCACCAGGCATCAATAACAGTCATAATCAAAGCTTCCAGTTACTTTCATTCAGCAGTGACATAAAATCACTTCCTGTCAGTACATCAAAGCATTTCCACGTAAAGCGCTGTGTCGAAAAGACTGTTATCGATACTAATGCTGACACTTGACAATTCCAGCCCTATGCATTTCTTTTTCTTTTCCTCTCCTGCCCCCTCCCCAATACTCCTCCCTAATACACATCACGCACAATATAAAAGTAATGGATCTGCTAACAATAGATATATCCATAAAGTTTAAAATCAATCAACACTTTGCTGACTGGGAATGCTCTTAGCAAAAGGAAGTCACTTAATTTGTTACAATATGCAAGCAAAGAGGTCAGGATTACATTTTTGACCAGGAACATTATGTGATACTCTTAAGCGGTAATGACATATGGATTGGTTTTGTTAAAACTCACAGAGAAGCTGCAATTACACCAAAAAAATGCTCCACAACTGAGATAGAGATGTTCCAAATCTGTAGAAAACTAGATAGCATTCTCTTCTCTAAACACTTGACACACTTCAGCAAGTCTTTGATGGCAATGCAGCTTTCAGAATTAAATCCAATCAAGCACAAACAGGTAAATTAGACTTTTAATCATTGAAGAAATAGGATTAGATTCTGCTTGGAATACAGTGAACAGGATGCAACTCTACCTGAGAAAAGGTGAGACAACGTATTTTAAACTTGCCACTTACCGGATGACTTCTTGAGGGATATTTAGCTGGTCATATTTGAGATGCTCTCTCAGGTCACTTAAATAGTTCAAGTAAGTGATTTTTTTCCCAAACTTATGGCTAAAAAAATAAAAAAAAAAAAAAAAGAAATCACAAAGTAGTATGAAAATCAGCATGGGAAGAACATTTATGAAGGGTTTAGTTTCTATTACAAAAATGTAAGTGCTGATGCAACTCAAAATTAGACTGTAATTGAAGCAGCAGGAGACATAAGATGTATTTCATTTCATATGATCAAACATATACAGTGCATGCCTGAGAGTCTGATTTGAATAAAAATAACTGACTTCCATCTGAATGTTTTGTGATTTGCATAGATATGAAAACCACTGCTTTAAAAGCCATTGAAAAACAGCTTTCACACAGCATTAGAAAGCTCACTAAAAGAACTGTTAACTTAGGAGAAAATGTTACGTGGCCAACAGAACAACATGTTTGTGTTATTTAGGCATTCCTCCCTGTCAAAAGACAAAATAATGGGGCTGTAGACACAAATTTTAAAGTAGTAAGCGACAGGCGAGATTTTCAAAGCGTGGATAGCATATACGCTTGAAGTGTTGGGCCATCAACTTTACCTATTTTGAAAAGAGCTGGATAGCTTCTGGGAAACATCCTGAAGAGTAAGTTTTTTCTGAGTTGCAAAAAACAAATTTCCGAATTTGAAGCACCAACTATCACTAGTTAGATTTTGAGTTTCAGCCAGAATACACTACTTACAGGCTGAGGTGTTCAAACAAAGTTCAGCGACACATTTATACACATGGTTTGAAATAATTTCATATTTTTCCACAGCACAAAATATTTGTCCTGTAAGGAAGTGTCAAGCAAAATAATAGGTGTTTATGATAAAAAGTATACTTTGCTGCAACTTACTTTGATAGTAAAATTCAAGAAAAATTCTCTCCCATTAATGAATTTATCCCCGGACTGTCAAATACACATACACACACTCCCTCTAGTGGGAGATGGTACAAATATAAGTCACTTCAGCATTTTTGAAGCTTTTAATTGAAATGAGCTAAATTTTGCTAGCAGGCAAGGCAAGCTAAGCTAGCAAGGGGACACTGATGGATATCAGACTGTGTGTGTACAAATTCAGAGCTCTTCAGTGTGTTTTTTATCCAAAACAGCCTGCCATTTCAACGTCTTACCTAAGCCACGGGCTAGCACAGAATTCTCTGTAACTAATCACCCCTGGTAATACAGGACATGTCACAGAACACATAATTTGTAACTAAGTCCTGGACAATTAGGAATTATTGCTGTACCTTAAAAATGCCACCACCACCACCTACATGTATATTAATTTGATAACAGGTGGGTGGCTTCTATTAGCTCACACACAGAAATGCACTGCTCTTACAGTTTTCTAGCAGTTTGGAAAAAATAGATTTGACAACACTACCTTCTTGATCACTTCTTTTGGGACTGGAAAGGAGATCAATCGACTTCTGGAGCTTGAACCATTTTAAGTATTTATATTTTCTTAAATACTTTTGTTCTCCACTCTAATAATTTTGTCATTCATTCAGTTCTTAGGAAACACATTGTTCATGTAAAAGTATTTAGGCCAGATACTAACAGGTACCAAATGTACCAACAGACCTCTGAAGAATAAATACATGTTTCTTGATAATGAAAATTTATTTTACATCTGTGATTTTTATTGGAAACACTATCTACAATTGAGTCCGGACTACAATTCAGCAAAGCTAGAATCAGAAAGTCCAGAGGATTTTTCTGCCTTCTTTTTGTGAAGTTGGGTTTAATATTAACACTAAAAGAAAAGTATGATTTGCTAAGATAAAAGTATTCTAAACTGAAAGGAAAAGGTACTGTGAACAAATTTTAAATTTTACTATTGTAGTAAATTAACAATGTTAATAAGTTTTAGTATTAAATGAGAGTACAATTTAGGCAAATTGTACACAAGCACTTTCACACTTGAGTTTTAAAATTCTATTCTTATGTTTTCCTTTACTTGACAAACCCAAACTTGAGTTAACCCGAACCACAAATGCATATGAGCATTTTGTAATTAAACCATTTTAAGCAGTAAAGAGGGTTTTTTCCTAGCTTTAGCTAATTCCTACCTTATGGCTTATTGGCCGTTTCAGAGTTTACTCATTATTTTGTCAGTGCCAGTGTACAAATAATCTTTGTTTCTGCTGGTGACATTTTTTAACAACAAAGAGTGGAGTGTTGCAAAATTAGGCTCAAATCAAGTATCCAGGTACACACTGGTAAAAGTCAAGCACAAACAAGAACAGCCAATGCTGATGAAAGCAGGGTGTTCACAAGGTCAAGATGATGATGCATCTAAGATGACAAGCCCTGGTTTGAATTTTCTATGCTAGATACGAATGCTTATCAGGATCACCCATTTTCACATCCAAAGTTAAAGATTTAATAATTGCCAGTGTATCATACTGTCCCCAGAAATAAAAGTATTCATCTTACTTACACAGACACAGTAAGATCCAGGGAAAATGATTATTTGGAACAGGTACCTGTAAACTGCTCTTTTGTAAGAATTAGCAGCCAATAACACAGCTGTTGTCCAGCTGTGGCTCCACTGAGTGCATTAACGCTCACAGACTGAAAACCATCGGTGTCCCAAAACTGCTTGCCTGGAGCTACTCTCAAGGAGCTCTCAGCTGCCTCTGAGAAAGAAGCTGATTTCACCTAAGTGTTGTAATGTACATCAAGAGTTTTTCTGGTTTTATTGGGTTTTTTTCCATAAAGCTCTCCCTACCCATCCTACAGCAAATTAGGAACACAAAAAAAATCCATCCCCATTCCTATGATATTATGAGCTACTGGACCTCCTGTTTCTGTCACATTTGTCTCACCATTGGTCTACATCCTGGATCTCTGGCTTTTATTTTACTGACAGTTAAAATAAAGATCTATAGTCAGTCTTCTAGTTTCAAGAACAGCATATCCTGGAAGGATTTTTAGCTGCAATTACTTTTTTATTTTCACATGCTTCTTACATGTTCTGATCTGTCTAGAAGCTAAGCTTCCCCTTTCTAATTAATTAACTTTCTACCAGTCAAAATTGAATCAATTGCAAGTTACTGTAATGGACATTTTTAGTTGGTTCATTACGACTTCTCAAGATAAGCTGTTTTCGTCCTTTAGCCGTGAGGGCATTCATAACATAATCTGCAAAAATGTTAGAATTACTTTGAAAGTGACAGAAGTTCAGGAACAGAAACTAAGCAAGCCCAACCATCCTAGCACTTAGCATTATCTGCATGTTGTTGCCGGTTCCTTGTAGATAGCATCAATTTTTATCATGCAGAGAGAAAGAATGCACCAGTAAAACACATCCACCTTCACCATTATACCCTCCACCTCAAATTCTTATGGGCACTTCAGGGTTTATCCACAAGCTTTGAATACACAAGTAGTATCGTTCCTATTCACCTCAGCACTTGAGATCAGACCGAAGGTTAACCATCTATTATCTGCTTTACCCTACCACCTAGTAACTCCAGTCACAGACACAGTTCTATTGTGATAAGTGCTGTCAAAGGGGACAAAAAAGTCATTCATGGCCCACAGAATAACTATGTTTTAAAGTGATATTTATTTTAACATATGAGTAAAAGTACTATGAATTGAGACTCCCTGTTCTTAGAAGGAACTCTACCCCATTATTCATACCCAAGCTTAAGCTCACCTTAGTCATTAGTTCAACACAGTTTAAATGGCTATTGTGCTCTTACCTGACATATTTTACCTCAAGCCTTTTTAAAAGCAACTTACTAGAGAACAAACCATCCTTAAACTAAAGGGGAAAATGTGTTGAATAAAGTGCCAAGTACCTTATTAGAGGTTTAAAAATATTCCACAGAATTTTTATGAAGTTGGTTGGATGTACAACATAGAGTGCTTTAAGGTTTTTCTTATACCTAAGAAAAGAAAATGAAATTGTTAGAAGACTTTTGAATATTATAGATGGTAGAACTGAATTGCTACAACTGAATGAGCGCTATTATTACAGAAACATTATACAGCAGTCTTTTCAAATACATTAAAAAGACCTAATTCAGAAGAAACTGAATGTAAAATGAAAAAAACCCCAATTTTAAAAAATGGTCCATTTTGATGATACAACAGTAGGCCAAGATAACACTATTACATTCCTAACCAATGACTGCTGTCTCATACACTTAATAACAGGCAGACAGAAGGGAAATTAGGGAACTTGAAAAAAACATGAGAAAAGCACAAAGAGCCTATCTATAAAAAATTCTGTGATATAAAAAATTACTTTCCTTCATCTCCCTTTATTTTCTGCTTACAGGAGTTTCATATTGGAGAAAATTCCTAAATTTTCAGATGTAAAATTTATACCTAATCTTCTGGTTTTACCACTACTTTTGTCTTGTTTTGCTAGTAACTACTAAAGGTGAAGCCAACTGCACACTGTTTCATATTGGATGGTCCCCTTTGTACGAAACAAAAACCTTTCTCCATTATAGCATTACTTGATTCTACCCTGTCATATCATGATACCTAAACAATAGATTCTAGCAGGCTGAAACTGAAATGGAATCCAGGCTGCACAAAAAGACTCTGCTGTTATTCAACGTTATTGCAAAATGAAATGGAGAAACACATAATGAGATATTCTGCTTTTATATATAAATTGTTGCTTATTACTTTGCCAAGTTTGCTTCCCAGTAGGGAGCGCCCCTCCCAAGTATTCACAGTTAGAAAAACAATGATCACAGGAAAAAATGATTGTGAACTCCTAAGAAAAACCTTCTTGTAACAGGTTATGGTAAGAGGCGACAAAGGGAACAATTCAGCAATTACAACAGTTTTTCCTTCTGGGTTTTAATTGGGTTTATACATCTTTGAATGAAAAAGGCATTGTTTTCTCAAAGCCACTATCATACACAAGCAAACAACTATCACTGTGCAATTGGAACCACTACGGATAAGTACCCAAAATCAACAATAAAAACTAACAAGTAAAACACTTGAGTTGCTTTACTGAAGTTTCCGTTTTAAGTTTGTTTTGTACCTTGAAGCAATGGGCATAAGCTGTTGTTTTGTGGAATTTTACGTACTTCATAGTTTCCAAGATTACAATTAAATGCCCACAAGACTTTACTGAGCCTCTGGCTGTAAACCTTCAAAGCAAGATGTGTTCTTTTGAAACTATTCCTGTTGAACATTTGCTTTCATGATGCTGCCTAATTACTATCGTCCCTCATGCCCTTCTTTGTTATTTCCTTTGACCCCCAGAACACACACATGGAAGTCTGAAAGATGCTTTTTTTTTTTTTTTTCCCTCTGGCTAGTACAATGGATCATACATGTTGGGCTGTGAATATTGCTTTGAGCTTCCCAGTAACAGTACACTAAGAGGTCCCAACTGTGAATAAAATGATGGGTGTACGGTTGCCTAGTTTTGCCCAGCTTCTCTGTTCGTCTTTGGTTGGGTCAGGGTGGGGGAATAGAGAAAACAGATTTCTGGCATAAATGAGAGTGACTCTGTGCACTTGAGACGTAAACATGTCAGAAGGCAACAAAACTGAAGAAGATATTGCCCTCATACTGTCTCTCCCCATACAACAATTGTAAATTTGGCTTGGGATCCTCCTAGAAGGAAAACAGTACGGCAGGGTAGACTTCCAACTCCATACAGTGCTTTATTTTCAAGAATTGTCAGTGTGCAGCAAAACCCAGTACTGTAGTCCAAATCTCTCACCAAAGACAAAATATAAGAGATTCTTTACCTTTCTTCTCCCTTACCCAATACCAGAAAAAACAGATACATCGTACTAACCATATTCGGAAACCCACTAGCAAAACCAAAAAGCTTTCTCAGTTTGTTGCCGAGCGGAGAGCAGTATCTCATGAAAGCAGTTAGAGGCTTCTGATGACAGCTTCCCACTGCAGCTCTGAGGGCTGCTATGCACAACCTCGTCTTCTTGCTTAGTGGGTTTCAGAGTATCAGGAGGTTATTGGCTGAGATTCAAAAGAGTCTGAGCTCTGGCACTAGACCACCAAAAGGTGTTCTGCACATCTCAACTTCAATTTTCAAAGCAGGGTGTGCAGTCCTGTGAAACGCTCAGGCATTTATATCCCAGTCTAGTCTAGAAACACCCAATAATCTTTTTCACGGCATCTTTTATTAGATTTGCTGCTTCTTCCAGCTCCAAAATTGAAAAAGTCAAACATGTATGATCCATCCCCCAAAAATACACATGCACATACACTCTCACTATCAGGAAAGAGCTATTTGTGTGTATCTTTGCTTTCAGTCATGTTGCCTTCTTGAGGCCAACTTACAAACAAGTAGATCGAGTAACAATTTGGAAACAAGACTGACTCCAGTGGGA
This sequence comes from Dromas ardeola, assembly GCA_013398915.1. Classification (NCBI taxonomy): domain Eukaryota; kingdom Metazoa; phylum Chordata; class Aves; order Charadriiformes; family Dromadidae; genus Dromas; species Dromas ardeola. The sequence goes on along the minus strand of VYZM01015026.1, from coordinate 577,613 downwards.
ACTTCCCGCTTCACTAGTAAGCGTGCATTTTCAGAGAATAAACATCAGAACTTTAGTTTACACTGTTAAAATGGTATTTCTCTAGGAGCTTTGGCCTCGACTGCACCCTAACAAACTAAAACATGAAGCCATCAGCCACGGCCATTGTTATTCCGAAGGTCAAGCATATACGAGCACAGTGGTCTCTTTGGGGCTTTACATATAAAAATCACTGAGTGCCACAAGGGTTGAGAGACACAGACTATTAAAAACTAATCTTTCCTTTTTGGTATACAACTTAGCCTTAAGATAATCAAAGGTTCAAACACAACTGTGAGATAATAGAGAATGATGACTAATAAGGTGTCACAGGTATCTTGGTAAATAGCGCACAAGAAAGGCCAATGGCTCTTGGTTTTGTTCCCAAGGCTTTTATAACTCTGAATAACCACTGCAGCACTCACACCATTCCCTAGGTACTGCACAGAAGACACTTACAAGAGAACTAACAGCAACAATATCATTACAAGAATTTGCAATGGCAAAATGAACCCAGTTAGTTGCAGACGATCAGGAAAGATACGATTCCTTCATGGAAATCAGTTACAGACATTACACAACGAAAGAGTAAACCAAATTATTTTGGAGACATACTTCCTGTCAAATTCTTTGTAGGCTGTTTGTAACCATTTCAGAGATGGTTTATTCAAACTCTTCAGGCCATAGTGAAAGTAGACAACCGTATAATCATTCTCTACATACTGGTCCAGAGTATACTTTAAGTACCTAAGGAGAAAGAGAACACTTTAGTTTTAAGACAGTTTACTGGATGAGATTTTTAAAGCAGTAACTGAGAAACAAAACGTGTGACTTTTGTACAGAATGCTAGTGACTGCAAATTCACTTTTGCTTCAACGTATTTATCTAACAAGTTCATTTTCCTCTAGCAGCAGTGCTGCAAATAATTCCACATCACTGCAAAGCCTGAAATTGGAAAGAACATATTTAGTTACAAAAACTACAGTGCTCATGAACCACCAAAAGATGAAGACAATATGGGACTGTGTTTTCCAAGAAATTTTTAAAAAGATGCATTTTAACTGACAGCAATTTCTATTTTGCTTTCTTCTGGTCTTTGTAAATTCCTTCCTTTTAGCCAAGCAAAACACTGACGTTTTGACTTCTTGAAATAATAAATCTTGGGTTTTCCTCTCAATTTAAAACTTTTTAAATTCTTGAAAAATCCATCAGCCCTAATTACTGCCAATTACAACTTCTTACTGTAAACTGTTTTCTTGAATATTTTTGCCTCCCTTGTTTGTATTGTGGGGACTGCATTCATAGACCATTTCCCTTAAGACTAATTTAAAGAACTACACTACTTATCCCATCTTGAAATAATACTGCATGCTTTATAAGCAGATTTCTGTGTGTTCATTCTTTTATGGTATAGCTTAAGATGCTTTTGTCTTCCCTTTCTCCTACAATTGAGAACACTATATGCCCTATTACACAGCTCAATGATTCAAATAAAGCAATGATGTAGGAGTACAATCTGGCCTCATCTCTTGCTGTGTCAGATTTCAACTTACTCGTGTCATTCTCAATGCTATATTATTATGCTGCAACAGAGCCCCAGCTATTGCTCTTAATTGTATGTAAGCGATTTTCATTCAATAAAATAGATAGTTCCATGTGCCAATTATTAGGCTGTAGCTATCTGCAAGTATCAAGGCCACTTTGACTATTCACATTTGCATGGAAAAGCCCATAACTTCACTCTTACACTGTACTCCCACAGTCTCATTTATCTGCCTATTCCCTCAGCATACTGTAAATTTTAGACTGGGACAAGGACTGCCACTGCAATTAATATAATGCTGGTTTGATCCCTGACTTAAGTATTAATGGTATTTTAATGAGGAAAGTAGTAGTAACAGTCATTCAAGACTTTTAAAAGAGTTTGAAATTAAAATATATCTAAATAGATATTCCTACATACAAAGTGCCTCACGTTTTATTTTACAGCATGTAAATTCCTTGGCAGATTGCATACAGGAAAGCCTGTACTTCCAAAAATAACTGAGACTTTTGTGGGCATAAAATAACTGGTACTTTTGTACAGTCAATTACCTGTTCCAAGGTTGTAACAGAATTGCAGGGACATTACAAAAGCTTTACCAAATCAATTCTTTAAGTTATTTCATCACGAAACACCTACCAACCCAGGCCTACTCTGCAATTTTTCCTCAAAACCCAACACCTGGGTCTAACTACTCAAAAGCAAATCACTTGATAGTTATATTGATAGCTTCACATTCGGACACCTGCCTTCAGTTCTTTCTTAGCACAGACATTTCACGTGAATTTGATGTGGGCTCAGATACAGGAAGAGATGTAAGTGTTCGAGTCCAGAAGAGTCTAAAGGCTGGAAATCCTCGTTTCGTGAAGGTGCCGCCTCGCAGAACTGAGGAAAGGTTCTTAGACCTGGTAACAATATGGTTTGTCACGCTCCTTTCTTTGGCATTCCCTATTAATGACTGGTGTGGCGCTTCCTCCAAGGCACTAACAGTCCTTAGAACAGTCCTCTATACTACACAGGAAGCCCTGGCTTAAGGCTGTGGAAATACCAGAGGTGTGAAGAGCATACAAATGAAGAAACATGGGTCTCAAACACATCTCTTAGATAACCTGCCTTCTAATCCCTCTCTGTTTCTGAAAAGTCGAGATAACAGCTCTTCGGTCCTTTCCAAAGGTGGTAGTTACTGACAGCTGAAAGGTGCTTACACATTTTGGCAATGGAGGCTGTACAAGAAATCCAAATACGTTTAAAATGCTTCATAAGAACAGGACTGTCATGGCAGAACAGATCTCCTTGCAGTGACAAACTACAAGGCAGAAACATGTCCTGGTACCTTGCTACAGCAAGTTTATACGGAAGAATGTTGTGATTATGCACATTCACAAAGTCTTTTAACACAAAACCCCAAACATTACAAAGTGAGATACATATAAAAATGTTAAGCATAATATACTGTACGTAAAACAGATCTTTTTTATAAAAGAGGAAAACCACTAAGATGTAAATAGCTAAACAATGCTCTTTTTGAGTGATTTCGGAGATAAAGTATAGCAAATTAAGACAAACACTGCTATTCATGAGGACATATGTACAGAGCACTAAAATACTAGAAATTCTCTTTCATTGGTCTTCATCATAAATTCATTTTTTTAAGTACTATCAGAATTAGTTAATAAAATCAAGACAACAAGTTAATTTCAGTACACAGTCAATTGCTGCTTCTAGTCAAGATTCTGGGTGAAGTAACTCTGGTAGTTTCATCCACACCTCATTTACTTAATATTAACACTAGTAGGTCTTGCATCGTTTTTTCATTTGACTCCCTGTCTCCCGCTTCTCCGCTTCTGCCCCCAAAAGCTCATTCACCTGGAAACAAGCTAAAAGAAGTTCACATATAAAATGTAAAGTATCCATGCAGGAGACTGAGAGAAACTTACTCCAGCAATCTGGTGTGATTGAGCTGATGGGAGGGGGGCATACGGCAGCAACTGAAGGTAATCACCTTCCTTCCAGAGTTGTCATCACCTAGTGAACAAAACAGTTTAGTAAAGACAATGCTCATTTACTTATGCAATGGGACCTCAGCCATCTGAAGGGATGGCTCGTATCTTCTGATATTCGAGGCCGCCTCTATCTCACATCATTACCCAAAACATACTGCGAAACTTCACTGTCAAATCACAGGTTGCCTACAGAAAGCAATTTTGCCACCACTGCAGTGAAATGAAGCAGCTGCTGGGCAAATGAAGAAGCTAAGCTGAGAAAGTCATATTCAAAGGTGGTTGGTGGTACTCAGGTCCTGATATTCAAGTCCTCCTGCAGCATTCAGTCGTAGAAGAAAACAGGCCTGCCTTCCCTAGTAGTCTTGGACGTGACGTGTTTTCAGACTTTTCATGCATTATTTCTGGAATGTATCAGAATACTGCTCTGCCTACGAGCACTTTGGGCATTTGCTTTGTCACACATCTAAGTCAGATTTTTTTAACCAATGCAAGCTTTCTTATATGCTCTTTTCCAGAAGCACTGCTACATTTCGATCACATTTAAAATGCAACAAACAAGGCATGCAAGTATGCTTTTCATAACCTGAAGATCCCTAAGCGTCCATCCCTTAGTTCCTCTGACAAAGCATATATTGCTGCTCTCAAGTTCATTTACTCTTTGACTCATGACAGTGTCACCCACACTGTCTGTATAGACAAGGTCAGTGTTGATGCCATGCTCATCTCACACCCAGGTTCCACTGTCTGGAAAGCCAAGCGCAGGGGTTAAGTCACGCTCGTACTGAAGATAACTCAGCACTGAAGACTGTGAGGTGTTAAGGTTTTCACTTATATCTACATGAAAGATATCATTTCTTTCAAAGCGATACAGAAAACATCCCAGAAAATGTTCAGACTGAATTCGTATTTCAGACATTCTTGGTCTAATTTTAATGTTCAAACTAAATGATACTTAATACTTGTTTCTATTGCAATCAAACCATCAAAGTTTGGCTTTGATACCAGTAGGAGTACAATAAAGTCAAGAATTGGGGGGTTTTTTTATATATTCTCTATAATCCTGTTCTTCCCCGTCCACCTCTAATTAAGTAGCTGTAATGAATAAACAAATAAAAGAGAAGTAGTAAAATGGGGGACGTTAAATCTGTAATGGAATCACTTAATGAATAAATAAAATCATATGAGCATTTCTATGAAAACTGGGTAGAGCAACTTCAGACCACTACTTAAGCTGTTCTAATTTGTATTACTGATGTTGGTTCAAATTACTTGATCTGAACAAACAGAACACTTCCCAGCTTTGCAAACATGCATTTTTCATGAACACCCACCACTGATAGTAATATGCTTTCCTTCACTCAAGTCAGGAAGAGGTGGCTGTCCTCACCTGACAAGATTCCACAGTTAGAAAAAAAATCCTTTATCTCCTTTGTCCAGTTTCTATCTAGTTGTGCTCAACAGAGGTCATGATGGGACAGCATCTATTTAAACCCATTTCATTTCAGGTGCAGGAGGAGAAAAGCGAGGGAAGAAGCAAGATTAACGCTTAATGACTTTTCACATATGAACGTGGACTGGGAGACATCTTCTGCATTATCAGTTCCAAGCCTGTACAGGAACTGTACCACATAATTCTTCCATTGAATTGTTGAGCTCTATCTTAAAAAACAGTTAGGTTTTTCTATTTCTTGCTCCTCCTGATCACTGCTTTGACAACCAGCAACCTGCTTTCTCAATTCCAGTCTAAAAGTCACAGCAAGTTTGTCCCAAATTTGTTTATGTGACAATGACATCACTCAGCTGAAGCAGCACTTCTCCTCCAGTACTATTTACCATCCTGAATGACTCTCTAGATAATAAACATATCCCCTCCCAGCCTGTATTTTATTGCTTGTAAACAAGTTAGATCTATCTTTTCCCCACCCTGCTCCAATCTGAATGCATCTTTTCTAAACATGGGTGACTGACAACAGTTAGATCATAAATTGCAGATGAACATCACATACAGGATTTAAAAAGATTTCCTAATAATATCAACATCATTGTCTTCACTGAAAGCTGACATGAAGTATTAATTTAGTTTGACAGCTATAGCTGGAGTATCTCTGATGGCCACCCCACTCTTATTTCACGGAAGATAACTTCTCTCTTTTTTTATTTAAAAAAAACAAAGAAACTTTTGCTATTTGCTTTAACATCCTTTAAAGATATAACTCAGCTTGAATTTTGGCAATTATCACTTTAGTCCTGTAGTTTTAACTTCAAAAACAGCTTTCTCAGCTGGCTGGTTCTTTCCTCCTCTCCTTTTTTGGCTGACCGCTTATTTTTATTATCTTTCTCAAAGATGTTTTTTCATCCCACAAGGCCTCGTGTTCCTTCCCACATTAAAATTAAATTCTGTCTCCTGGGTTAAATAAGGTGCTTAAGCACCACTAAAGGAAGAATATGCACAACACCACAATTATATGTACTCAGGTATGTCTGCATATTGTTCTTAAAGAGGATAATTTAATTCCTGAAGTTATTTTTAAGTGCCTTATTTTATATTCTCACAGTACTTATAAAAGCATCATAATGTGACATGCATTAGTATGAACGATGTACTAAAATTAAATTAAAACATTAATAAAAGATTGTTCTCTAAATCATGACCTGTTTATGAAAAATCAGCTGTGTTACAATGCACTGTAGAATATTTTATTTGCTAGAGACAATCATTTTTATGAGTAAAATAAATCTATGAAAGGTTTCCAGTTAAATTACTAAATGAGTCACTAATTGTTACTCTTGGTCACATGCAACAGCTTGAATTAAAAGGCAGAAAAAAAATAACCAGCTTTAGAAAGACTGCAAACAGATACACTTAGAACATAATACAAAAATAATTGCCCGGTTTCAATAATGGGAAAACTGAGGCAGAGAAACTTTCTCAAAATTACCAGCAGAGCAGAGCACCTCATTCTCCCACCACACAGGCAACACGAGCAAACCAGAAAAGGTGACCAAGAACCTCGACTCTATTAAAAACTAAACTCTATTAAACACTAAATAAAGCAGTGCCAGCTTCCCATTAGTGATGAGAGTTAATGAAAGGAAAGAGGCTTTCCTTTCTTCAAAGGCATCAATAATGTTTTGAATAACATCAAATTTTAACATGACACACAAAGTGCTGATCAAAACAGAAGCAGGCTTCCCTTGCCCTCCACCAGAAAGGCTGTGACTGACCACCCTGGGAAATTCCCGTTGCGTTTGCTAGAGCATCTGCTTCCCAGTCCAACATAGTTTGAATCCCATGACCTTGAGGACAGAATTTTTACCCAGACACGTGGAAGTGAAGTTTGAAGGGTAAAGTGGGGAGCGGCAGTTATCTGTATATTCACAGGAGAGCTTATTTTCAAGTATGCACATTTTAAATCAGAACAGAGTATATTTTTATCCCTAAAAACCTATATTTCCCTACTACTTGGACTTAAACAAATTAGAACTGAAAGATGTCTCACTATCTACAGGGGACAAAGCAAAAGAAAAGTGGAACATCAGCTTTGCTCCTTCATGTTTCGCTTTCAGGTCAAAAAATGTAGTTTTGTATTAACCTACTTTATTTCAGAGGCTAATGTCACCAAACACTTTTGGATGAAATCTGACAACCTCTTCTACCGTCCCTGGAAAATGTGCTCCTCCCCTTATGTTTCTGCATTGTTTTTGAGCTCCAGATATTTAGGTGGCATTCGCAAAGACTGAGTGCCTTAACTGCTTGGGCACTCACCCCCCTCTAGACACCTACCTACGCCTTTTAAAAAGTCACTGGCACAGATAGAAAAGGTCTGACAGACTTCTCACCCATGGGTAGGAGTTTCCTGCCTTTGGATCAGGCACTAGCTACCTGCACGCATTCCCGGGCAGCCTCAGGATTGTCTATCAGCGGAGCACAGCACAGCGACGCCAACCCACCTCCCCTGCACTTGGTGAGTAAAGAAGCGTGTGTAGAGCGCGCAGTCCAGAATGAGATTTATGCACATTAAAATACAAGCTATCTGCTGGATTTTTTTTGTGTCTGGATTTCACTGTCACAGGCATGAACCATACATCACTTTTGGTATCAAACTTTGCAGTAGGAAAAAAAAAAGTTAGAGTAAGACACAGGGAAGGGCAAGTGGGAAAGGGGATTGTTCTGCTTTTTAATTAAGAAACTGGATAGTGCAGCACTTCCTAAATGCTTCTTGCAAATGAAAAGTTTTTTTCTAATGATACAGCTCATTCCAATTTGCAAATGAGATCTTTTGAATGCTGTAATTTTTGCATGACTTTTTAAGAGCTTTTGTTCTGATGATACTAAACATTACTATTTTATAAGTGAAAAGTGAAATACCATTTTACTTCACTGAAGCTTGTCATTATCACATTACAGCAAAGCAAGATCCTAAAGGCAACAGAAGTTTTGCCATTGGTTTCAACAGGAGTTGAAGCAGGGTCAAAATCCAGGGGACTTGCCACAACAGCGAAACACCTGCTCACGTAGAATTTAAACTAGAGTGTAATTGAGGTCTAGGCTCATTTTCTATGTTAAATGGCCAGACAAACTGTGCTTCCAAGCCTCCTTTTACTCTCTATGACTCAGAGAAATACGGGGTTGCAAAAAAAAACATCATGAAACTACTGTGTTTTGGCTTGGCTGAGTAACAGACAGTAAATACACCCACTACTAGTCTGCTATCAGTCTCTGCCCATCCATAAAGGCAAACTTCTAGTCAGTTAAGAAATATACAGCCAAGATAACACAGCTGAGTCTAACATTAGCAGAAAAAGCTTATACCTTTAGCTGTAGAAATTTGAGCTGTCTCTCTCCTGGCATTGATCACCTCGGCTGATCATAAGAAAATACATTAAAACAGATATTAGCCAGCTCAAAGATGAAGTATTAAAATATCCATTATAATGTTTATCCTTTGGGACAGAAACAAGACCCACCACGGAAACAAGGAGAATGACACCAACTCTAAATTCCAAGAGTCAACTCATTTTGATTTCACAAAGTTCCCTTTTTGCATTCATTCCTCTGGATTCCACTCATGTCCACCTGTTTATTTAGAAACCAACTTTCTGTGAGAAGATTGCATCTATACTACACCTGGTTAACTCTGGCAAGTGCTAAAATTGCAATTAAAATCAAGTACATGCTCAGGTGTCTTTTTAAATAGAAATGTTCACTCCGCTCCAAAAGCAAAGATTCCCCATCAAAGATTCCTCCATGAACAATATTTCTTTTTTTATTTTGTCTAAGAAAAATACTTTGCGATAGCACATCTTTTTCAGATCAGCTGAAAGCAAAGGGACAGCTTGCTTTTTGATGTAATTACTTATTTACATTTCATCAGTGCTCCTCAAAGTATGGAAAGTAAGTTGAAATAAGGATGAGTTCCTGAAGCTAACCTCTCTAATGTCAGTATAGTTCTTTCTGGCTGACTCTCTGGACTAGAGTCATCATTTATTTTAGCAAGCCTGTCACTCTACTAAACGATGTCTAAAGCAGACCTGTTATATTTTCTCAGATTCAACAAGAAAGCACATCCATATATTTTGACATAATTAACTCAGTTTTGAAGTTACAGCCTGATGTTAAAAGCAAGGAATGCGATAAATAAGGATTTATTTCCTTTCACATTCTGAGAAGAAAATAGTTGGAGAAAGAAGCAAGAGAAAAACCGGTGCAGAATTTGGAAAATCCAAGTTCAATTCCTGCCTACAGGATCTGAACCCATGTTTCTATCAGTCAGGCAGGTTCCCTCTTCACTAGAGCAGGAAATAGTTTTCATTGATATCAACCTTTATTTTGGAGCTCCTCTCATAGCAGTTGAGAGAAAAACATGACAACACCCAAATGGTTAGGACATGCTTTGTAAAGTGCAAAGCCCACATTAAAATCTGTTCTTCTGCTGCAAAGCAGTTACGAACCAGAGCCCTCAACTTCCTTGAAGAGTGCCCAAGTCTTAAGTCTCTCCAGTCAATTTGTTTTTTTCCCCTAAAGGATACTCATGAAATAATGTCAGAGATACCGATTTCAGGAATACCCTTTGGAAATCAAAAAAAAAAAAAAAAAAA
>VYZM01015026.1:557738-567938 GCA_013398915.1 Dromas ardeola | reverse complement strand
ACAAACCAAAGTAAATATTTAAAGAAAAAAAAAAAATCTTTAAACCCTGTTCTTTCCTCTGGCACTGCAATTTACAGACCAGAGATCTGCTCCAGAAAGTATTGCAAGAAGTAGCAAAGCTGTCACTGAGATGGACTGAAAATTATTATGACTTGTGGCTTAGGCTTATTAGGTAATTCATTACAGTTCCTCCTTACATGTTACAAAAACTAAATTACAACTTTACCTTTCACAGTCTGATCTATGTAATACTACTCTAATCAGTGTCTAACACACTGGTTCAAAATCAGAAACAGGCATGAAATCAACTGGGTCATGAAGAAAAATATGGTCAGTCTCTACAAAGACCCAGGCTGGATACCTGAAACCTTTCAACATAACTAGAAAAGCAATAATAGACCAAGAAGAGAAATATAGGTTTAAAACAATGATGGACTTCTATCTCATTAAAAAGTTTTGTCTAACACATAAAAGAATGTCACAGGCAGTTAATGAAAACACAAGTATCAGAGACACAGTCCTACCAAGTAAGCACATATTCAAAAAAAAGGTACTGCCAAAAGCTGTCAGCAATTATATTATAGAAGCAAACTACAGAAAATAAGGAAGCTTGATACATCATATATGCTTATATATCCCTTCCTTTTTGCCACAAAGAAAAATAATCTTGAGTTTCTTTTTAGGCAACAGATTGAAGTTTCCCCTTCAAGACAGAAATAAAAAGAGCCAGCATTGCAGCACTGTTCCATTTACACATGCTTAGAGTGGTCAGTTGCACATTGGTATTAGTGACAGAAATCAGTCTGTAATTAATAAACAATTATTAAAGCTTACATCTTTTTAAAATGTCCCCTATTCTTATTTAATTAATTGTATTTTCACACTGTGTGAATACAACTCAAATAATCTCCTTTGCATATAGTCAAAGCTATTGTTATGGAAAGCAGGTACAAGTCATTTTAATTTGTGAGAAGCAAGAAGGAATTTTAGAGTTTTTTTAAATTAACTGTTGGGAACTAGATCACTGTAAGAGACGGATAAATTACTGCAAATATTTTCACCTAAATTCTTTCTTTTTCTTCAATCATTTCAAACAATACACCTTAGTGTCTTTCAATCACAGAATTAAAACTGAAGGAACAACTTTCAGAATTGCTTTAGAACAGCCATTCCAAACACGGAAATTATACTTTGTTGTATTCAAAGAGATTATTAAAACCATTATAAGCTAGGTACGGACCATTTCAAAACGATTTGTTCAAAAGGGACTGGACTTTTCCAAGATGGGAAGGAGATCAGATGATCTCATCCTTTCCTCACTTGAATCTAAATCCAGAAAACGTTCAGACCTGACTCCACGACAGTTAATACTGGGGATAGGGAGGTCTCGTTTTGTGGAGGTGAAGCATGTCTTCAGCTCATATTTCACCTTCCCGGTGTCCTGCATTCATATGTACACCTCTGCGTTCTCCTCTTACATCCCACCATCAGAGCCGTTTTAGAGGGTGCAGGCTGCATCCTGAAGCACGGCTCCTGGCTTCGCATTTAAATTGTCCAGTAGATCTGCAAAACCCCATCACATATTTCTGTCTGAAATGGCAGCTAAAATCACTCTTTTCTGAGCTTAAACAATGGCTAGGGGACTTTTTTTTTTTCCTACAAAGTACTGCAGTATTAAAGACAAAACCATCAGAGATAATCCAACAATTCAGCCAAGATTCATCTTGTGAATACCTCCATTTGCTCTGGTGAATTTAAACCAGTATACCTAACGTTTTGACTTTAATTCAAGCAAACACTGATACGAAGCAATTTCTCTTTTAAAGCACTATCATGTAGCACTGCCTAATACAGCAGATGGAAGAGGTTCTTAGGTGGACAGTTATAGTGACTCTGGTGCATCCAGTGTGTCTGTTAACACGTCTATTTCACACTTTGTCAGTTTGATTTCAATGGTTTCATTAATAATTTCGGTATCTTGGTATTTGCCCCATCCCAAAACTGGTGCTTGAGTGAGAAACATCCTAGTGGATTAGCAGGTAGTAGCTTTTGAAACACAAGAACGTGAATCTGTTATTCCTTTGTCTATGGATTTGAGTCTTATGTTGGGGGGTTATTTTCGAAGAAGGTAAAAGGTAATTATGATTCCGTTTATTACTAAGGACAAGAAGAGAAGTTACCATGGGTAAAATTCTCCTCCCACTATAAGTCAGGAGTCAAATTACCACAGATTTCACTGCCCTAGGCAATCATACCTCACTAGAGGATTGGTTTTGCTAAAGTTGATATTCACCTGGATGACATCCTGTTTATGGCTTGAATTGTATAACCCGAGTTCATAGTTTTCCTGAAAAATCATAATCTATGCTTACTAAAGTATGAGGTAAAAAAGTGTGCACAATACAACACAATCTTAGACTTCATTAGGAGGAGCAGTGTTAAATACTGCTATTTGTTTCTTATTGTATACATTTCTTTAGTTCAGGATTGTGATTATTAATGTTATTTTAACAAGCACATTGATGTCAAAAATAAGCCAAAAGGAATATGCAATGCATACTTAAAAGAGGTGCATTTATATCATAAATATGCCTGCATGTCTTACACATTCCCAGAATGTTTTAAAAATAAATAACTGTAAACATTAAATGATCCAATATTCAAATATACTATGTATCCATAGCTTCTCTTCACGTCACAACAGAAAGTCAGGTGATAAACATTCACGACAACAGTTTCCTTTCTGACTTTTGTTAGTTTTTACACAGTAATCCGTATGTCTTCAGTTGCACACCCTTTCCAGGGCAGACTAGAAAAATGATTACGTGTGGCTACACAAGACTTCAGAAAGCAAAACAGCTTATCGCAAATAAAGTACAGATCTGTTGCAGACACAGTTACGCCTTAGATTATAATATATTGCTACAGTTATATTTTAAAGCAAGATTCAGCTCAAATATTTGACTCATAATTCATCTGTAGAAAAGCACTGAGTTCTCATATTACCATTCAGCTGCTTTTCAGGATGAAGGCTGAAAGCATCAACACGATTCCTATGCATCACCTTGAGCAGTACAGTAAGAGAAATGTGGTGCGGGCTGTAGTAAGGTAAAGCCACAGCATTTTCCAAACATACCTGCTAACTGGATGATGCCATGTCTCGCAACATCGTAATAGGGGTGATTGATATTTAGCTCAGGATCCTCGAGTGGTGGAGGCACAAATGTTTCTTCCTGTTCTGACTGCGTATCTTCCGCTTCATCTTTCTGCAATTCTAAAGGAGCAAGCAAGAATACTTACGTGCTAATGAACAGAGAAAAACTGTAACATCCAATACATTATTGAAGGGTTAAATTTTAGCTCAGTTTGACAAACACACAGGCCTTTATCACCATTTATTGCAGTTTCAAATCAGTTTCTCGTTCTTTACCCTTTTTCCTATGTCAGAAGAGCAACCCCTCAATACGTCAAAGCTACCTTCATGTCCTCCTTAAGATTAATATCCATTGTGATGCTCACAAAACTCTCGACAATGACCAGACAGCTGGCATGCTGTGACCTTGCTATTCACAACTGCTGGTGTTGTCTCATCATCTCCTACACTCCTACAAACTTTTTGTTGTATCCATCTACAGCTTCTTGCCTTTTATTTCAAGGTTGCCCAAATGGAGAAGTCAAAATTTCGGTACGCTAACATGTGCATTGACAGCTACTCCACAATAACACCCCGTGTGAATGCTCTCTGAGAGCAGACTCAATACTTTGCATAAAGTAGCAAAGGGCAAATAAACCTCCACCTCACCTCCCTTAAAATCCACTATTTCCTTGAAATTCTTTAACCTTCTGAAGTTGCAATAGGCAAGGCAGCTGAACGTCCATCCAGCATATACTCCAGCTAGAGGTCCAGCAAAGGTGTAAAAGTCTGCTCAAAAGCTCAGTAAAATCAATTGGCATCCTTTCCCCAACTTCAGTAGATTCTGGACTAGATCCTTGAGTTAAAATCTACTCCGCACTGAAATGAACAACACAAGGTCAACAGATCTTGTTCTAGTTTTTTTTTTTTTGTTTGTTTCATTTTGTTTTTTTTTTTACCAAGTTTTTTTCCAAACTGTTTCAAGGTTCAAAAAGTCATACCCAAATGAACAGATTCTGTGATAATTACCATCACTAGTGTTTCTACGCTATTCAAATGAATGTTTTCTAGAAACTGACTGGAATACCATTCTATTGACACATTAACACACAGGTGTCTTGGTGGCTTAAGAGAAGAAAAGGCACATGTAAAGAGAAAAATTGACATTCTGATAAGGTGCACCACCCCCTGTACATGATCCTTCTCTTATCATGCAAGTTTTAATAAGGTAGAATTAACAGTTTTGTCTATAACATGATTACTACCACTTTAAAAAGTACTTCAAGAATATTTTGGCTTCTGATCATCTGCGTATTTCATATGCCTTGACCATCATGCAAGACACACTAGAGCAGAGAGAATATATTGATTTCAGCCAGATTTATGTGCCAGTAGCTAATAAGTGTTAGAGGAAAAACTCTTACTAAATATTTCTAAATTCTTTGCACTCACAGTTTCCCAGTATCTTTCTATCCTATAAACAACCACATGAAAGCTTTATCGCCTCATTTTTATTTTTAACATGATTTGTACCAAAAATGAATTTCACAAAGATGAAAAATTCCACTAGTGGCTGGGCTTCTCAGGATAAAGAAGAGACAGGAACACGTCTATCACTTTTACATTTCTTTATGTCTAAATTCACATTAAAGCCTCCTCAAAAAATAAATCAGCAGACCTACAGGAAAAAAAATAATATATCTGCTTTTAGATATACACCATTTGAGTCCTCCTTATACAAACAAAAAAGTTTAAATTCTCATTATCCTCTCCAAAATGTGTATTTTTCTACCCTTTAAAAGTGTAACATATATAAAAAGCTACACTAACCTCAACTGGAAAAGTATTCTTTCACTTTAAAGAATGTTTTTATTAAAAGAGCCAGGAATAAGAATGCAAACATAATGCAGTATATAAATTTCACAATTTTTCCCTTTTTTATATATTTAAGTCATGTTAAAACCCAGAACAAAGAAAACGCTGTTTTGTTTAGTAGGGGTTTTTTTCAGGTCTGGGCACTGTAACCACCTAAAGTAACAAAAAGTTGCAAAGGGGAGAGAGAAAAAGAAAAAGAAAATGACAGTCTGGGGGGGCACAAAGCAGGAGCTGTGAACCATTTACCAGAATCCATCAAAACTTAACAATTTAAAAGTGAAATGTATTTATTAAAATGTATTTATTAAAAGTGAAATGCGTGTTGAAGTTAAACACAACAGAAACAAACCAACATGTTAACTGCAGGCTTTGGTACACAGAGCCGGAGACCAACTCCTTCTGTAAAAAATTATTTTGTCCTGTGCATAAAAATAGACACATTTCCAAAAAAGCAAGGGTAAGGATTTGTAAACAATGTATAGATATCAAGCTATCTTGCTTTGAGAGATAGCAAAGAACTAGAGAAACAAAGTAAATACACACACCTATTTGTACTCCAGTTATTCACAGGGACTAAAGAAGTTCCAACATCTACTGAAAGGCTAGTTAACTCTAACCTAGTAAGATAATTATTTGTATATTCTTTCTCTTTTCCTTTTTTTCTTTCTTTTTTTAAACCTGTGAACAAGAGGACTGGAGCTCAAGAGATGTTTTGTAATAAACACAAACAAAAAAGATGACTCATTGTTCCAAACTGAGCCTCAGCTCCATTTTTCTCCTGGAAATGATAGAGGAGTTTATTGCCCTGCTCCATGAGCCATAGCAGAGGATCATCTGTTACTACTCACAGTGTTATCACTGTTCAACTCAGGCCAGAAGACACCTTGAGAGGCCTGATCCAGAGCTTGCCAAGGCTGAAGGGAAAACTGCTTTCAGTAGCTTTGGAAACAAGTCCTGATTTTAAAAAACAAACAAACAAACAAACAAAAAGCGCCAACCTGCTGGAAATCATGATATGGAGAAATCAGAGCTAAGGTGAGGGACAGGGAAAGGGAAGCTCTAACAGACTCTTCCTCTGGGATTTCACCTGGCATGCTCAAAAATTCAAGGGAAAAAAAGGTAACACTGATCTTTCAAAATGATGAGGCCCCTAATGCCATGGTCATATTGCTCAGCTCGACTAACATCTTTGGAGATAACATGCAATACAGCAATCTCTATGCTCATTCAATACTTGTCTCTTTGGAGTAATGACTCCCATTTGTGCCACAATATGTGATGATGGTGATATTCCAATAGCCTAGAATTGCACTAGGAACATCTACCAATAATTCATAAAAGCTGCATGTATTAAACTAACCTTCAACCCTAATGGCTTTAATAGCGTACACATCAGTACAGTGGCTGTAACTCATATTGGATTGCTCCAAAAAGTATTACAAAATGTTGGTGAAGCCTCTCACTTACTGAAGATGCTCTATTAAATCACCTGTAACTCTACACAGATGCCATTTGAAGTATAATAAAAAATATTTACCTATTTCAGCTAACTTCTCATAGTCAATCTCAGACATGTTTCCCCTTAGGAACAAGCCTATGCAGATCTTGCTAAGTGATTCCTGCAGGATGAAACGGTCCTTGGTCAATCCTACAAAAATAAACAATGGTAGCTGTCATCACAATGTGGCATATTTTACATACTATACAGATATAAAAAGAAAACAACCCCCACCCCCTAAATCCTACTGACCAACTACTGTTGAGGAACCAGCTTATCTGCATTTGGGCACCATGTTCTTACAACACAGAGTACTATAGAAGTATTTTAAAGCAGCAGTCCAAAAAAAGAAAAGTTATGTACAATAACAACACTTTCAACAACTGATCTGGTTTTATTGGGGAGGCGGCGCTTCTTTTTAAAAATACCTACATATTACACATTTTCAGTGATGAACATCAGAATTGCAGATTAATTCACTTCCAGAAACAGCCTACACCTTAACTTTATCTTAATTTTATTTCCCTGACGAAGAAGAAATACATTCTATACCCTCCCAACAAAATCACTTATTCTATAGCAGTTTTAAGTCTTATTACAGGAAACGTTTTATACTGCACATTTCACATGAAAGAGCTTCATGAAAATTTCAAGTGAGCATTAACATATAAAAAACTGAAAAAACAGCACTTCCTGTGTGTAATCACTGCTTTTTGTCAAACACTCTGCAGAGTGCTTTGTAAACAGAATACTAACACACCCAAAGCGAGCATCAGGAGTGAAGAATACTATTTAGAAGATCTCTTTCCCCAAGCAGCTGCTCCAAGCAGCAATAGCTGTACTTCCCTTAAATTAAAAGTCCAGACTCAGGTGTGGAGGTGAGAAATAAATTGAGCTTTTCATACTCTCCTTTTAATTTAATTTAAAACTACTGTTTCATACCAGTTTGGTTTCATCAAAGCATGTTAAATAAAAAGAAAACAGGGACATTTATGGCTTGGTTCTTGAGAAAAGGCATATATAAGCGTATTCTCTGCCAAGAAGTTAGGTACTGCACTGCTACTTCAAAGCACTGATACTGGGAAATTATTTTGGACCAAAATCAAACAAGACCGGACACTCTGCCTGCTTGCTGCTGCCCACCCTGCACGCCCCAAAGCTTAAGTAGATTTATTCCAGACCCACAAGACTGAAAGCTAGATACTATCCTTTTTGGTTTTTTAACCACAGAAGGGATATATAAACATAGTTTTCTAGAAATAAAATGCACATCAACAACCCAAGTAAACATCTGCCTAATTATAAGCAGATGTTTACCTATTCTTCTGAGGAGGGATTAGTCAGAGTGACCACAGGTACTACGTGTGTGAACTAGAGCCAGGCTCTAACTGGCTAATGCAAAGTCTTACCCTTTGGGTTTCAATTTATACAGGCAAAACAAATTTGCATCCTAGTGTATGACTACAGCTCCCAGGTACTACATTAAAACAAGTACCTGCTAACCACCACAATATTAAAAGAGCTTCTGATGGCTAATGAAGGTTTTCTATAAATTTTCAAAACGTTTCACAGATCTGATACTAACGCATTAGTAATTATCACCAACGGCAACCATGCATTTCCATAACTTGCTGCATCACAGATAAAATATAAACACAGTTCTACCACTTTGAAGATTTTCAAACGCTTACCAGCTATTTTATAACAATCCTATTTGTTTCTTGTTGAAAATTATTATCTCCATTTCAGGAAACTCTAAATTTAAAAATACATACAGAGAAAAGTCCCATTAAGTTCAAAAGAGAAAACTATACAATTTCTCACTGAGCAACAATTTTCTAGAAAAAATGAAAGCAATTCTGGGCCAGATATATTTCAGTTCATGTTAATTTTACCACAAGGTATTCAAAATGATAATTCCATTGTTGTTTTTAAATTATGATGCAAAAAACCCCACACTTAGTGATTGATATTCCAAACAGTAATTAATTTGCTTATTATTATTCTGAGTGGTATTCAGACATTTCTAAAAATAACAATAGCAACTAGTGTGATAATGCATGGTTTTTTAGCAACTAATTTGTTGCAGGTATTATAGATTACTTAGTAATTGACATAGTTTGCTCATAAGTACTTGGTATATTATGTGATCACGTGTACCTGTGATGGTCAGGAGTAAATGGTACATAAGTATCTACTTTGAATAAACAAAATTTAAAAATGTTTTTGAAGCAAAGTGTAGTTGCAAAAAAAGGAAAGCTAACTTTTTGTATCTTATCTGAACAATTTCCTCACAACTTTTTTTCCTAAACAAAACGTTTACATCTTGTACAAATGTAATGATATGGAGAGGTCTTCAACAGGCTCCGAATTCAACCTACAGCTCACATTTGTATTCACACCTCTTAACCTTCAACTCAACTATTTCAAGCAGGCCTTTCTGCTCTTTGCTGAAGCTGGAACTTGACCACAATAAGCTCTTTGTGACTTATTTTTCTGTTATGTTTTCCAATTCTGTTGTCATAGACTATCACCTGCATTCAGCCAAACTTTCAGAACAAAGAAAGACAATGTTCAATATATCTGATCTTCATAGACTTCATCCCAGTCAAATATTTCCCAAAGCTCTTATAAGGAAATGGGGCTCTACCTTCCTTCTAAAGTACCTATTTGCACCAGGCCTTTCCATCCTATTGAATTTTTACCGTAAATCATAAATAAAATCATAAGTCATAAAAAAGAGATTATGTCTTCGACACTAGAATGCTTTTCAGATGACGTGAGTGATGAAAGTCTCAATGAATTGATGGAACAGGGAAAAATGCCATCTCCTTGAGCCCTTGCTTGAATTAAAAAAAAAAAAAAAAGGAATAAAAAATACAATCCTTCTGCTGTATAGCATGGAATAAAAAACAATTTCTCTTTCATACTAATTGCTAATTCTATAGTCAGAAGTAGTGGCTCAATCTAAAGAGGACAAATGTAAATCTCTCCCAAAACGTACTGAAAAACATCTGGCTTTCGAACAGCAAAGTTACTGTACAAGTGAGAGTAACTATGATAGCGTTAAAACATTTGCAGACATTTAACACACAAAGTTACTAGGAAGCTAGAAATAATTTAGACAGAATCAAAGAATAAGGGAAACGGGGAAGAAACCATCTGCCTGGTTTTCAGCTTACTGTTCCCTTGGGGCAGCAATTAGAAAGTTTCCAGTTACAAGACAAATTTACTGTAGCACCCTCGGAAATTGATTTCCCGTTGACCGCAGCATTCTCTGTTCCTAGGAGATAACATAATCTCCTTAATAGTGTTCCATGCCATGTATCATCGTTTCTAGTAAACTGTCAGATTTAGTGCCTTCCCCGCTCACCCCACCAAAAATAAGCAGGAAAAAAAGCCCTCAAAAGAGTCAAACTATAAGCTTTTTATTAATAAAAGAAATCTGGAAGTATTTTACAAAAATACCACATCCTGTATCCCTCCACAGGCAAGGTTATTACTGACAGCCCTAAAAGAGCATTACTTTATCAAAAATAAAAGCAGTCACGCACGCAGAACTGCTTGATAATGAACTCGCATCTACAGATAGCCCAAACAAAAGCGAGGGATTCCTCCCAACATTTGTCAAGGCGCAGACGTCTTTGATGCCTATTCTTTTTGTTCACTCAGCTGTCAGATATGTTCTTCTTCA
>VYZM01015026.1:539015-557702 GCA_013398915.1 Dromas ardeola | reverse complement strand
TGTTCTTGCCTTCCACTGATATTCTTTGTTACATTTAAAAGGTGTGACACAGCTCACTGTGTAACATCAGTCTGCAATTTACATTTTGATAGGATGAGAATTCTATGTACACCCAGTATTTGCTCAGTGGTATCATCTACAAAACCAGGTAAAGTGGTTTCAGAAGATTATTTTATTATTTATAATACTGCAGGAACTTTGCTATGGAATTTACAAACACAACAACACACAAACTGAGTGCGAAAAGCGTGTTCAAAGCATCCTGCTTTTCTTGCCATAGGCCTTCTTGCACGAAATAATAATTTTCCTCCATGTATTTCCCACACTACCAAAACCAAAGACTGTGTTCTTCATTATCAGTTTGTTTCAGGTTATTTGACATAATTTATTTTCATATGCTTTATCAACCTACTATTCTTCGCTGGCAATATGTTGGTGAAAATCACCAAAATCGGGCCTCCTTTATTTTAAGGACTGATTTGGGTCTCGTTCAGCTAATGTCAAAAGCCTGCCTTCCTATTCAGAGGGTCAGTCTGTCACAACCTAGACCGATTTGAGGGACAGAATAAATAAAATCAAGAGGATTACTGTATTTTCACAGACACAATGCATGGATTAGCTTTTAAAAAAGGAAACTGGCTCAGCAGCAGAGCAGCTGTACACCCAAGCCAGTAGTACAGTTGACGGCAGCGTTCCCTCACTGCTCACCGCCTCTTCACGCATCAGCCTTTCCCTCCAGCCAGCTCCCTGTCCCAGATCCCCCGGCTGCCGCACCGATTTTTTTTTTTAAATCAATAGCTGCCATACTTACACTTCCCGGCTACCGTCTTTCCTCTCTCTCCCTCTACTCTCTCTTGCTTCTCTTCTTTCTTTGTGTCAGGCAGTTGTTCATATGGAACAAAACAAGTAGGACCCAGATTCCCCAAAACTATTGGAGGCATTTGGTATAGTGTTTCCCAAGGTGGGGACGACACACACGCACAACAAACAAAACCCCACCACTTTTCCTGCAAAAGATGGTGCCTCATTTGCCTTCCTAGCATCATGATTGTGAAAGGATGAGGGGTAATGGTTTTAAACTGAAAGAGGGAAGATTTAGATTAGATATCAGGAAGAAATTCTTTACTGTGAGGGTGGTGAGACACTGGAACAGGTTGCCCAGAGAAGCTGTGGATGCCCCATCCCTGGAAGTGTTCAAGGCCAGGCTGGATGGGGCTTTGAGCAACCAGGTCTGGTGGGAGGTGTCCCTGCCCATGGCAGCGGGGTTGGAACTAGATGGTCTTTAAGGTCCCTTCCAACCCAAACCATTCTATGATTCTATGACAGTGGTCAAAACACTGCTACTGCTGCATGCTGAGAGGCTGCGGGTAGGGAGGAGATGTGGTACAGCCCTGCTTGCTGCTGTACCTTCAGCCAGCACCAAGGGATGAAGGAAGAGGGAGCCTATAACTTAAATGCACGCTCCTCTGTTATATCTGACAGCAGACTGCATCTTTCGGAGAACATATAGGGACCTAAAGTCAGGCCTATACTCTGTGACAGAGATGTTTAGATGTGTGATATAAACACCAACTGTATCATATTGACCAGAACAGAAAACGGATGGATGCACGTAAGCAAAAAAACAAACAACCCAAACCCAAAATACAACCCACCAAACAAAAAACAAGAAATGGATGGATGGAACCAAAGGGGGTCTTCCTGATTGCTGCAATGACTTCTCCTTCCACCCTGAGCGCCAGCACAGATTCACCCTACAGCCCGGACTCCCTGAACTCTGCAAGGAGGCCAGCTGCACAATGAGGCTTTGCAGGCAGCAAGCAAAACTGCACGGCTGCATCTCCAGTTTTTCACAGAACTGAAATACCTTTTTCAAAACTAAAATACTGTGAAGTAAATATTTAAGTGCTACTTCCACACATCAATACTGATGAGAGGTGTTACTGAACCCTGAAATTCAGGAAAATTTGAACAGCTTTAATTTTACTAAATTTTCCATTTGGGCTCTAATCTCAAATTAATTTTACTGCTGTAGTAAGTTCCATTGATTTTGGTGCAGTAAAGATAAATGTGCACAAATTCCTAGAACTGGCCGCATTTCTCTGCAATGTCAATACATTTTTAACCAAAATTTCCATGAAAAATTCATTTTCAAAGGAAAAAATAATTAAACAAATTGAAAAAAACATAAAGAATTTGAAGGATGATGATACACAGACTGGTAAATTAGAGTTTCCAATTAGAAAATTATTATTTTGAAAAGTTCAATGCAAGTTTACAAAAGATTATCCAACTACTTATGGATATTTGAATCAACTTTAAAAGCATAATCGCTATTCCTAATTGCATCTATATAAATTGATTTCCGTATCTCTTAACATGCAAAAATGTCACGCTAAGGTTTAAAGCAAAATATTAGAAATATTCCTGCAACTGTTCAGCATTTACCTTGTGCATACATCTTAACACTGTTTGTGTTCTTACATGTTAAGTTGACACCTCTGTTCTTTCAGAAGGAACAAAGACAGTAAAGAATTTATAATGCTTAAAACTACCCATCTCCATATGAAATAACACTGTGCTGTAGCATTACTACTTTGTCCCAGAACTAATGTAAGAATTTACCTGGTTTTAAGGCTAAGATGAAAAATATTACGTTAAAATGGAAGAGTAAAAATTAAATGCATACGGCCCTAGAAAGAATCCAAACAAAGACTTTACCCTTTCTATATCACATTAGTTTGGGGGATTTTGAGCTTCTTTCCATATAATGATCAGAGAAGGATCACATACAAAGGTTAATGCCTGTGATGGATTGAGACACAGCCTTGAAAATCAGAAAGAAAGGAAGACAGCCTCCCTGTCATGAGTCTCTGTGCCCTATCATACCAAGTTACACACCGATCAAACAGCACTGATTTCTCAGAAAGCAATTTTCTACCAGGCTCATCCATTCAGTGCTTGGAAAACAGGAGAACAGCATTTACATGGTGTGGTATATATTGTCCTAAACTCAGGAAGAAGCCCAAGTTCATGTGGATGTTTTTTTTCACTATTTACTCCTGGATGAATACTGAAGCATTATTCTTTAATTACTCAGCCTCCCAAACAAGTGAATTGGTTTGTTTGTTTGGAGTCGTCCAACACCTGGTCCACTCGGAGCACATCTGCATTTTCAATCTGGGCCATGGAAAAAATAATTCTCCATGGCAGAGCCACCCGGTGTAGCCTTGCGCCATGCAGAAATCCTGGCTGGTGTCTCAACTTGGCAGACCAATTACTGTGGACAGCATGCTACGGGTAGTTGGTACTTCTGTGGTCCTCATCCCCATAGTGCATGATGTCCCTACAGAGCCTGCACCCCAAACCCTACTTCCTTACTGCCAGGCATTACTGCTCTTAGGTCACTACTGGCATCTTAGAAGATGCCAATTTTTGCTGGCAACTCACCCCTGGCTTTTTGTGCTCACGCTCTTTCAACACTTTCACTTCGAGACGGGATGGGATAATCCTGTCTTCTGTTCAGCCAAATGCCAACACTCCAGTAAACCTGATGCTGGCTGGCAATTTGAAAAAGAAGGGAGAGTCAGCGACCTGCTACTTGCTGTTCTCTCCATGAATGTGTTTTCAGCCATACTGCTCTGTGCCCACTCCAATGGCTCTTTATTCCCCCCTTGATTTAACCCCTCTCACTTTGTTTTCCTATTTTCCCATCCACCAAGTTCCTCCTTTCTCCTTCTTTCTGTCTGGCCGTCCCTTTGTTCATCCTGGTTTTCCCTTCCACCATGATGTTTTTTTTCCCAACTTCTCCCTAATTCCTTCACCTTGGCTTAGTTCCTCTGTGTCTAACTTTTCACCTGCAACCACCACCAAATCTGCTGGTTAACACAACCCTCTGGTTTGCTGATATCCAAGTTCTCCTGCCTGAAGTTCTCTCTCTTCTCATTTCTCCCACTCCTGGCACGATCAGTTTTTGATCTCTCAGGCTGCATATGAACAAATGAACCTCCAAGGCTGCAGACCGCCCAGGAACAAAGGGGATGAAAAGTCCATAACCATAGAAAAGGTGTTTCTTTAGTCCACTACATTTCTTACCGCTACTCTGATTATTTGTTAGAACAGAATTCTATCTGAAATCTGCAGACAGTCCTTCTCTTATTGGTACAACTTCCTAAATTATTAAAGCTTAAGAATTCACCCCACTATACTTTTTCTTCTTAAACTGTTAATGATGAAACCTGACTGAATGAGTAAATGTATTTGTTCATATTCCCTTAGTACTTACAATTATATTGGCAATCAGAACTGTAATTTTCTAAGCAACAGTTTTCATTCGTGATATAGTTTGCTGAAGCTTGATGGCTCAATGTGGTACACAAACAATGTTCATCACTGAGTTACTTGCATGAATTCAGTGTGAATACAAAGCAAACTATGTTCACCACATGGACTTATGGCAGCAAAGATAGGAGAGACCAGTAACTTAAGAGAAAGAGTAAGCATTTTTATCAAAGATAAGTGTAATTTTGAAGCATCCTCTTAACCCCCGTTAGTTCAAACCTTGTTTAGAACAAAAATTTATTAATGTTGAAGGGAGGGGAGGAGATGCCTACATGCTACTTGTTCTGATGATAAAAATCAGACTTCAGTTTCTGATGCCATCAACTGGGTAATTTTTAACCAGCACTGCATTCACTTAAAGCAAACATCCACTCTATATAAAACAGATAAAGCAACTTTTGCTACACTGTGCAAGAAAGTGAATTCTCAGCAGGGAGGATGGTAAACACCGTGTAGCACACTTCTGAAATGAGAAGTTTAGTTTTTGCTGGACAGAATTATTTTTCCTCTCAGACAGAACCTCACGGGATAACAGCGTATTCATTAGGTTTTTTTACGCATACACACATTTGTATATAAGAAAAATTTAGAATGTAATTACCTAAAATGGTAAAGATGCTGAAGTGGGAAAGAGCTGCAAAAGTACAGGGTTACTGCCCAGTGCAGCACAAGCACACCCTTTCTGTGGCAGGGGCTGTGCTGCGATTTGGGACATCCTTTACAGGCTGTTCTGGGCCATGAATAAGCCCCATGAGATACATAAATCCAACTCTGTCCCCTCCTGCCTTTCCTCTGAGAGATGACTGTGGACTGCAGGCTGCCATGCAAACCTCACTCACTTAAAACATTTTCCCACAGTTACATACTATGTCCAATCTCAAAGTATATTGCAACTTGCCTGCCTCGATAATGCTTGTGATCGCCTCTGTTGCAGGACTGGAGCAGGTAGGTAAACAGAGCAGGTTATACTTTGAACTTAGACTGCCCAACACACACTTTCTTCCTCTACTGGGAAACCAGTGATGCATTGTCATTTCATTGACCATGAAATATGTATGCATTGTCTCTTTCCCCCCTGTCCTACCATACCTTCTCTGCTGGAAGGAGTCAAAAAAGCTATTTATTGGAAGAATTAAGCATGTCAGAGCGAAATAAAAATTGTTTCCATACTGTGTATAAATATCTGCATGTATCTGCCGTTCCCACTTCTGAAAGCACTAAATTGAAGGGATTATTTCTACCCATTACTAGCAAAGAGGTTTTGGAAATACTCTTTTGTTGTCTGAAACAGTGCAGCTATTTTCTTATCACATCCACTCGTTCATCTGGCAGAGTGCAAGCACATGGGGAAAAAAAAGTGCCTAATGTATAATCAATTAACAGAAAGCCATGTATGCTTGCTGTATCATTAGGACAAAATTATCTGAACATGGATAAGTGGCTGCAATATGACACACTACACCACCATTTTTTGATTCAGCGTAAATGTTTATTGACTAAACAAAGATTATTATAATGTAATCATAATAAACATTAATGATCAGTCATCTACGGAACTTGTTCTCTAAATTAATATACGGTAATACACACTAATGTGGCAGAATTACATTGGGCTGAACTCATGTTTAACTAGCGCTTCCATCTCAAGGGATTAAACACTTTCAATTGCAGACAAGTATATTTTTAAGACTGTGTTTTTTAATTAAATTAATCTGACAAGTTACTGGACAAAGGGTTGGTGTATTATGATAAAAAGGGTTTTTTTAATTGCATAATTATTCACTGGGGATTCCTCTGGATGGAATAAATTAGGGCTTTTTAAATAAATTAATTTCTTCTTATATTTATGCAACACAGGCCAATGCTTCCAGTTCTTGTCCTGATGCAGCAATACCCACGCTTACCATCATACCTCCCACCTCCAAGCTGCACCAAAACGAAATGCTACTGTAAAGCAAAGGAGGTGAGTTCCAAGAGCCATTTTATATGGTGAACATACAGCCCCATGTTTAGTGATTAATCTCAATTCAAAATCAAGTAAAATGATGGTAACATCACCTATCATTCCACTGTTTCTTCATTTGCACTGGATTGTTTCTTAATTAGTGCACTTAAAACCTACCTAGTTGCTGGTTTGCCTGAAACAGTTATTTCTCCATTAATTCACAAGTATTAAGATGAAATGTTTTCCACCCATCCAATTCATCCTAACTTACTGTGCAAGGCAGGAAATTTAGTACTGTGAAGCCCGGTCGTGTTTTACTACAAGAGTTCAACGCACAATGTCCACGAAGCTGCTAAAGCAGTCCAGTAAGTGTTTCAGGTGAGAACTCAGCCATTGATCTGCTTGTAACAAGGGGCTTAGGAGGGCTCAAAAGAGTTCACATGTTTGATACTATCAATATTATTGATCAGCAACAACAGTCCCTTAAAATCTAACCTTGAGTCCAACTTCCTTCCATATTCAGTCCACCTCAAATTTCCCCTCACATCAGCACATCCTATCCTCAGAATCTTAATTTTTAAAATCTCATCCCATGCTAGATTTCTATAGATGCTTTGCAGTTACAACGTAACAAAAACTGAAAAACAATTTTACATTTCAAGAGTTTCAACTGTTTTCTTGATGTTAGAATTGTAAAGACAATGCTAAAATGTTTCTAGCTCATCTTGCCACCAAAACTAAAACTCACTAGCAACTCACACTTTATTTTGCTGGCTTTTGTGAAGAAAATTTTGTGATAGGTAATTCTTTGTGGAAGAGCACAAAGAATTCTTGTATGTGCAAAACTGCACAATAAAATAGTAAATTTGCCAGCCAAGACTATAGAGTAATAGGAATTAAAGGAAGAAAAAGAAATAGAAAACGAGGGAGGAAAAGGCAGGTCTTTCCATACTAAATTGTAAAGGCTGGGTGAAAGAAAAAACACAAAGAAAAACAACAAACACACACCCCCCAAAAAAAAATCTCACAAAAAAAACCAACTAAAAAACCAAAACTCAACCCTAAAGTAGACTTAAAGTTTGAAATATGGCTAAAAAGGCTTCCTGTCTATTTCCCTTCGTGTTCGCTATGCCTGTGTCTTTTAGAGGCGTAATTCTCTTACCTGGTATGGCATACAGAAGACTAGCTCAAATCTGCATGAGAAGCATCGCGTGTCATGGTTCAGTGATATGTTAAGTGTGACTTTCAAGTTCCCTGTACTGGATCAGAAAAACTGAGGTCGCATGAAAGAAAGAAATGACACAGCATAAACAAACTACGAATTCAAATTTGCTCAGGTTAACAAATCCAAATTTTGTCAGGTTAACTTTTTTATCAGAAAGATTTATATGGCATCAAGTATCTCCTGCCCTCCTGAAGCTGACATAAACAAGGATTTATGGTTTTTTGCTGCTTCGATGTACTTTGACTAAATTGACGGAAATGGGATTGTGCATCACTGCATGATCTGGATCAAATTTTTTATTGCTGGCTGATCTGTTTACATGTATATTTGGTAATAATGATTGTGGAACCATTGCCCCATTATGAAGGCTTCAACCCTGAAGACATCATCACCTTAGCCAAAGGGATCTATCTGTCTATATTCATGCACGTTACAGAGCAGTTCTTGGGAAAGAGGCTGTAGAAAAAGAAATGAAGTGGTAGCAGTAGCATGGTCACTGAAATAATGATTTCCGTTATTAACTGGATTCTGCTATCAGATCTTTTCCATACTTTAACAAAAGTCAACTTCAAAAGAAATCTCACCAATTCTCTACTGTCATGTAAAACTACTTGCTGTCATTGCACCTGGTTTATTACCTGTCCCTCTTTAACTGCACCCCCAAACAGGCACAAATTATCATCCTAGGAAGGAATCAAAATTTCTAACATCTGGAAAATAATAAATCCTATTTCCCACGTAAGAAATCTAACACTGGTAACATATTGCAGGAATGACACATATTAGCCCATTAATCTCCATGAAACACAACTAGAAGGCTCTTCAGAGGTACTTAACAACACTGGTATTCAGATCTTTTTGAACTTTCAAAAACATACATATGCTAATTACTACACAAATCTAAAGATACGAGTGCAGCCGTTCTATACACACTTACTTAAGCCTATGCTAGCATCTAACAAGGCTATATTGTTTATTCATTATTCTTCTCTGTCAGCACATCACAAAAATGGAAAACATACAGAAATTTTACATTACTTCCATGTTGAAGTAAGCTTTACTGTTGCTACAGTCTATACTGTTGTTACAGGCTAAAGTACTACTATAACAAGAGAAGAGACTCAAAGGTCTGAATTTAAGCAAGGTATAGAGGGAAACAATGTTTTTTATTAAATCAAAGAATGTGGCAGGGTTAAAAAAACAACTGGTAGGTTTTCAGGCACTCAAGCCCTTCAGGTGACCTGAAAGAGAAGCTTGTGTACCCAGCAACTTACCATATCATGCACCTTCCAGTGATATTCCCTTTGATATGTTTAATAAATATTTAATAAGCAGTATATAAAAATAAGAGTGCAGAGTTTTAGAAATAAGCAAGGGGACAAGGATCCCCTAAGTCAGCTGTGGAAAACAGCAAGGCCACATAGCAGAGAAGAAAAACATACAAATTACTCATTAAAGCAATGACTAGAAGTAAATAAGGTTGTCAGGTGAGGCTCTTCTCCTCTAACTGTCATAATTTGCAATTTAACCTTTTAAATAAATCCCTAGTTTTTCTCGAACAACATTCATATGCTTTTCCAAGGATGTGGACGCACAGCTTACCTCATCAGAAATGCTACGTAACACACTTGCTTTACCAACATGGTTGGCAAAAAAACCATTATTTCTTTAGACTGATTAATATATGTGCTGTCTTTGTCTTGGCTGTTGGCCATAATCAATGAATGCCACTATGAAACAGCTGGAATGAGTATTACTAAAACAGATTTTTTTTATTTTTGAGAAGCAGCTTAGATGCCAAACCCTGGAAAGAACTCAGGCCCAGGATGAAGAAGCCTTCCATTCTCTAAGAGGGCCAATTAAAATTATACAGCACCCCCACCAAAAAAAAAAAACAACAACAAAACAAAAACACCAAAAAAACAAAAAACCACAAAATCCAAACCAAACCAAACAAACAAAAAATCTTGCACACTGCTTACCAGATTAGTTTCAGGAACAGCAGGAACACACTCAAGCATAAACTTTGAGAATCCCATCAATGCAACAAAGCGCTTGACAGCGTATTCTGCCTCCTTCCAAACACAGATTTTTATCCTTTTCTTCATTTTTATTTATATATTAAGAACACACACCTGGAAGTCACTTGCCATGCCTCAATGTAAAATGAATATACAGCCCTATTAGGCCCAGACTGAGGAAAGTATTCGGGACAGCCATAAAGCACTAGCTCACATATACGCTTAACAGAAGTCCAGCTAAAATGAATTATGTGTTCAAGGTTTTCATGAATCAATGCCTCGAAGAAGCGTTAGCTGCTTGATTAATCAGGAAGCAGTTCTACCACTCTTCACCTAATCGGATCTTGCCACTCTTAGCTCATGTTGAGATATATTTGCCTTCAAAGTACTTTCACAGGTACCAGGATTACAATGAAATTTGGTTCTGCTTCCCCCGACTACAGCTGCTAGAGAACCAAAAGCACCTACTTGCACCCCATCCGGCACCCACCTGGTAAATACTTGGTAAAAATAAACAGGACTCCCTGAGGAGAAGCGTGCTATTCAGTGTCAATAATGGTATTGCAGCAGAGCTCTTTATGAGCTTCTGTTGAAAAGCATCATTCTAGAGTGAGGTATTTATTCTTTTCCATCCAGTTTTTGGTATAGGACTTTTACCAATTCCCCTCTTTCTTTTTTCATAGATTCAGTCAGGCTTCTGTAGGCTTTCATGAGGCTTCTTAAACTTTAGTGTAAATTTTTCTTATCATCTGACTTAAAAATCCTGAGAAGAAATTGCTTTAAGTAAGTTATCCCAAGGGCAGATAAGGATCATTTGGCTCTAAAGCCAAGTCACATTCACACTTCCTGTCTGCTGGGATAGAAAGACTAGAGAAGAAATGAAAAAGAAACTGAAAGGTGAACTTACAACAATCCCATTTATAAAAATTGGACACTACTAGGTTTATGGCTGGAACAAGAAGCTATTTTAACCATTCAAAGGCATCTGATAATTAAAATGACATTTCTATTCAAAAGCTTTTACCTACTGTTGGTACAAAAAGATAACTACAAAAAATTAAGGATAAGATTTTTCCCTGGTTTATAATTCCTTTCTTTTAGTTGGCATTTTTAATGGTTCCTAGTTGGTAACATTCTATACTTGGATATTCTCACAGGTTTTTCAGTAAACAACCAGTTTCTTTGCATGGATCTTTTACAAAAAGGGGAGAGACGCCTTTTTTAAGTGATTAAAAAAATAAGGGATGAGAAAAGTTACCAGGTTGTCAGAGGAAATAAGAAATGCAATATGTGATTCTAACCACAATTAATTACTTAAAAATTACTAGCTTTCAGGTTCATATCACTGTTGTTGTTGTTTTTAACTACAGCAAAACATTAGATATTTATACATGAGATGTCACCAGGTTACAGTAAATAATCAATGAGGCCACCACACCCAGAACAAAACTTCAGACTCATAAAAAGACCTGTAATATCACTTGCATTTTTGTAACACCAATATGCAGTACTACAAGTTCTACTTGCAAAAACAGTTGAATCAAACACAAAAATTTCTTTTTTTTTCTTTTCATTTTTCCTGAAGCATTTTCCTTTGCAGGTCTGAGTAACATATCTTTTATCCTGGCTTGTAGGCTTCTGACTGCAAAGATAAGGTTACAACTGTGAGTTTGTCAAGTCTGCTTAATCTTTCTGTCAAGCAAAACAGTATGTCTAATAAGTCCAGATGCAGAGACAAACAAAGCTGCAAACATAACCACAACTTACTCTGCTACCTGAACACTGTTGCAAAAGAATTTTCCTACCATTAGGCAAGATCAAAAAAACATTGCCAAATAATCAAGACCCAGTGGATATCCTAGAGCAAGGAAAATGATCCTAAGCCTACAGATACTGGTTATTTCTGGCTTCTGAGTTTAACATGAAAACTTGCCTACAGGTTTAGTGTCATTCTTGCATACACAGAGTGAGATTCTGTGCCCAAGGAAATCACCACCATAACTCACACTGACCTCAACTGAGTTGGGATAGGCGCTCACTCCTATGTTGTCAGGTATTTTCCTCCCAAGCATATGATCACTGCTTATACTAAAAACTCTCTTCTGAATAATTCAAGAATTATCCACCTTCTGTGGTAAAGTCACCCCAAAAGCACCCAGCTTCAGCAAGGGACTCCTTAGAATCCCATGGTTTCCATGCTACCACTTATTGAAGCTAAATATAAATGATCTGCTAGGAGTGTCAGTGTTCTCTGAAGCTACAGAGATCAGCTCTCAGTACACAGGCTTTTTTCAACACCAGCTTTGTAGGGAACATGACAAACTTTTGAATTTCAGCCTCAAACTCAAGCGTCAAGCAAGTTGCTTCTCAAGCTTGGGACAGCTTCCAAAAGTGGAAGCTCCCATGACACTGCAGGCTTTTGTGAGTAACATTCACCAGAAGAGAAGTGAGATTGCGATTTAGAGGGAAAAAAGTCCATAAAGCTGTTGACTTTTTTAATTGTTTCTATGTATTTTGTATGTATAAACACATGAAATATTATGTATATTCTGCCTCACATGGTAGATTAAAATACTGAATGATAACAGTAAAGATGGGTGTGGAAGGTGTGTGAAGAGAAAACCTTAGTCTTTCCAATTTCTTGTATGGCAGGTTATGCATTGCCTTCTTAAAAATAGAAATGGACTCACTAGCTTTATGTTCTGAATCTTCTCCAGTTCTTCTTAGCTATATGACAAATGATACTATGCACCATTTCAGGATGTAGCATCCAATACACTGGTCTCTCAGCGTGCACATTATCGTGCATTTATAGACCTTATATTTGTCAGTGTAACAAATGACATGGAATAGGTTTTCTTTAATGTTCACATAGAGATGGCTCTACAGCTTTTTAGCTGATAGGCATCCCAGTGGAAAAGTTCTAGTAGACATGCACGTGTGTGTGCACGTCTAAAGCAACAGCCGTTTGGGAGAGCAACATCAGGCAAAAAAAGGAATAGTGCAGGTCATATGATATCAGGAGAATATTAAGATCCAGATATTTACAGAGACTCTTCATTGGAGACTGGGGGGGGGGAAAAGACCTATTTCCTCATAAACAACCTTGTAACTTTTTCCTGTGCATCCCTTTTCACACCTAGCACAAGTTCCCCGTGCTCATCAGGATGAGCCTGCAATGGCCAGCAAAATCCCCACTAAGGGGCTATCATGAGGGCACTCAAATGTCTAAGAACTCTGTAAGGAGTTTAAGGTTTAGTTTAATTTTTTTGTTTGTTTTGTTTTGAAGAGTCTATCTGCAGAAACTTGGTATGTGCACTATGCTGTTACCGTATGTCACTATGTCAGTGAACATCACTGTATGTCAGAGAACAACTAATTCCTGATGAATGTTGTTCTCGAAGGTCTGATGTTCAGCTTTATCACCACGACCCTGCAGCATCATACCAAAGACAGTGTATTCCTTGATGGCTGTGGGAGCCATATAGAAGAGGAATCCCAAAGTCTTCAGCAAGCTTAATTTCAAAGTTAGAAAAACATAGTGAAATACAAGCACTGCATGGCACACAATGTCAGCTACAGTCTTTGCTAAGAATTTACAATTAAAAGAAATATTCCCGGAATGTATTAATGTAAAAAGGTACAAAAGATATCTTCAGAATGAACAAATCAAAGAAAAAGCCCTTCAGGCAGACATCGCTGAAAGGCAATGAAGTTACACTGCTGGGGATTTTCTTTACTATGGACAGGATTGGTATCATAGCCCAGTTCGTATCATCTGAAACTTCCAATCCGAGACCCTACTTTCAGTTCTTCACAACTTTATTTGTGGGCTGAAATTTTCCAACCTCTAAAGAAGCATGTGAGTAAGAAAGGAGTTCAGGAAAGGTTACTGAGAAGGTTAAGTGAAAGAAATGGGATTTAAACAAGATAAGAGAGAAGATATGAGATAAGAAAGAAGCTGAATGAGTCCCAACTGGGGATAATAAGCAGAAAATCTGTGCCCACTAACGTAGCTTGAAATGAAACCCAAGATTGTTGTGTCTCACCATTTTTTTTTTTCCTATCAGCACATCAGCTGTTACATCCTCTTACATTGCTTGGCCTGAGAAGCGGCAACTTAGAATTGCTATCATTTGATCCACCACATCAAGATGCAGAAGTCTGTACAGCTAATCTTGAGATTCAGCCTTGATGATAACCTACACTGGTGACAACATGATATCCTGCAATAGAATTACTATTTTTTTTTTAAATTAAAAGTTTATATATGGATACAAAGCCGCAAAGTTTGTTAAAAGAATATCAATGCACTTCCTAAGCCTAGCAAACAAACCTCCAGGAATGCCAGAGATAAGTCTGCCTCAACAATGTGATTTTTTAGTCCCTGTGCATGTGCACAAGGACGTATTTTTAATTACAGTCTCAGAACGGTATTTTTTCTTTCCATGTAATTCCTTGTTCAGCTTCTGCACAGAAGAAGGTGGTTCCTCTGAAGAAGAACCATTCATTTCTACTGAGAAGATGATTGTGTTTCCCTCTTGTTAAGTAATGCAGTGGATGTAGTCATAGAGGCAAAGACTTGTACACAGGGAAGAGGAGAAGGGATGGTCTCCAAAAATGGAATCCATTTTTGCTTCTGCCAACAACTTCCAATGAAGTCATTAAACAAAACTCTTCCCTTAGATGATTTGAAGACTACCTTCGACTTTGCCAAGAGACAACATGTAAGTAATATGAACAGAGCTGACCCGATACTACCTTTGTCCCCTTGACTGACAGACCTGCCACGCACCCAGAATGGTGAAACCAGAAATATAATCCTTACTTCTGGAATAGTTTAAAAGCATGAAAAAATAGCTTAAAAGAATACCTATATATATTCGGGGTTCCCCCAAACCATTTTTGAGACAGAGAAATAGAAAGATATGCATTGCTCTTCAAAGAACTAAGAATACTGAGACTATCCTGACATAAAGAATTGGCTTGAGAATAAAAGAAAACTGAGTACAGCCACCAGTCTACAGAAGAACCCAAATAACACCTGGAATTCAGTGCTGAGTGTCTGGCATTGGACACACAGTCCTTGACTCTCAGAGGCACTTGCAGCCCCAGGTGTAGTAAACGGCAGCACTCACAGGATTCAAAATGTCTTACAAATGTGTGGTTTGACCCATCACCTCCCATATTTGCATGATTAGAGGATTGTTACTTATTGTATGTTCATCAGCTCATGCTACTTATTTTTCATCTGCAGTCGCTGTCTGCATGTGCTGTGAAAACTATTGCCATCACAGATCAAAGATTATGCCTCCAAAAGACAGAGTGAGCCGGAGGAGGAGAAAAACTCCAAAAGAACATGAATTGCATCAATATCAAATAAAGTGAATTCAGCAAAGATTTGGTAAGTATTAACAAAGTAAGACTTCCACTAGAAGCAGAGAAGAAATAATCATTTCTTCTTTACTTTTTTCTTTCCTCAGATGTTCTTGTTTCTGAAACCAGGTATTATAAGTCAATGATTATATTTAGTTCATTTTAAAAAATGCCTTACATTTTATAACAAAAGAGCTTATTTTAGTTTAGTTAGGGTCAGGGAAAATTTGATGATTCAACTAAGCCACTCTTTAGTATAGTGGTAATACTAACTGCCAGTCTCTCATTTGATTCAAAGAAAGCTTTTTTGATAATTGTCTCCTTGAAAAGGCACCGAGTTGTCAGTTTTCAAGCTGTCAGGCTTGAACAGTGCATAAGTACATCAGACTCTGTCTCTTATTATAGTAATATCCAGCAGTGTTGCTAAAATAAAGGTCTTTTGGCAATATTTTTACAATTACTCCACTTTCATTCCTTTGCAGTCTTGGACATTGCTGACTCAAACTTTCCCGTCATCAGTACTTTTCCCCACATATTCTAAAGATTTGGTTTGTTGGTTGGGGTTTTTTTGTGGGGGCATAAGAGGGAGGCATCAATTGAAACCAATAAGATTTTACATTTTCCAAATTTACAAATTACTTTTTTTCTGTATTTATTTTGACACTAAAATTTTGATACTGTTCATATAGCCTGTTTTTTCAAGAAAAATAACGTGTGTGCGTTTTGGTTTTGGGTTTTTTTTTAATAAACAATTTAAATCCTAAACATACCCCTTCATTCCTGGATATGAAATAGCTGCTTCTTTTCTGCAGCTCATCTGGGCCAATGAAGTGGGGAAGTGCAAGAAAGCTGCCAGATAGAAATGTCATGTCTTTTTTTCTTCAAGAGCAAAGGGGTCAACCTGTGTGAATCCAACCTCATTGTAACCCACAAGCAGGTTGTATTTGGTTCCCACAGTTGGTCTGTATCATTTGCCTGGCAGTGGGTTATAATGGCGCAGAAGCCGGCAAGAAATCTGAAACCCCAGCTGTGGACACGGTGAGCAGCAAGAGCTACTCACACCAATGCTGGGTGGGGAGTCACCCCCAGATGGCCTTGGCTGCTCAACCCATTCCTGAGCAGCAGCCTGCCTAGGTCCCCTAATTTCCATCTGTCAGAGCTGTATCCTACATCCCTAGCCACAGCAACATCTTGGACTGTGGTTTATATGGTCTGGTGGAGTGAATCCTTATCCTAGACTTATAATGTTCTGTTAGATCTCATTAAAAAAAAATTGAAACATTTTAATTTTTAAAATGGGAATTATAGTTTCAATAACACAATGCCTATTGAACAACAACTGTTCTCTTCTATTCTATGTGAATTTCAAAATTAAACCAATCCAGCCAGCACAGCACAAACACTTACTGCTATACTATGCACAAATCCTTTACACCGAGGACTGTTTTGGCTCTTAACAATTTATCTGAAAAACACCAAACTGTTAAATTTAAAACCGATGAAAACCAACACCCACATAAGCATGTAGAATACTAACTCAGCTCAGTTACACAATGACATCATGGCTCTATCCATATTCTTAAAAAAAGCTTAAGAGTTCATAGGGGAGTACAAAAAATACTGTTAACACATTTCCCCAGTAGTACTATTATTAAACATTTATTCAACCCAGGAGAACTTTAAAAATACAGTTTACACCTCCCATGTTTATTTACTTTTTGAATTCCTGCTCTAAGAATGAAGAAAACCACACAGGGAACTCAGTTTCATTTCACTTATTAAAGTTAGTTCAATCTAGCACTACTGCATATTTTTGTCTGAAGACACTGGAATAAGCAA
This sequence comes from Dromas ardeola, assembly GCA_013398915.1. Lineage (NCBI taxonomy): Eukaryota > Metazoa > Chordata > Aves > Charadriiformes > Dromadidae > Dromas > Dromas ardeola. Next base: position 540,955 of record VYZM01015026.1, on the reverse strand, counting down.
CTTGTACAAAAGCAGCTTTAAAAAAGAATTTCTTTGGTTACAGAAACATCACTGCCTGACTTAGAGACCTCTCAGCAAACTGCTAGATTTGAAGCTAAAATGGCATGCTCTTTTAGGTGCGCATCAAAGGTCTTAACAAGTCAGTGGCAAAAATCACACTCAAATGCTAAACCACCTCCCAAAAGCAGGGGTCACTCCTCCTTGGAAAGAGACTTTGGTATCAGAAGCAAGGCTCCTCCCTTCAGCGGCCCTGACTACTGCTCCATGAGGAGCTTTACTCCTGCACCCAGTCACCTAGGTTGGACTTGCAGAAATAAAAGACCAGATGAGAAGTTCAGCAATCATTCAGCTCAGAAAACAAGTAACAGACCAACAGCTCATCTGTGTTGAAAAGGAAAAAAAAACAAAAAGCCAAAAAAAAAGCCAAAACCCCAGGAAGGACATCAATACCACATACAGCATCAAGGACAGGAAACTCCTGGCTGTGTACTCAGCCCAGTGGGAAGGGGAAAGGCATCTAACTGGGAATGGGCCTTTCCCTCAGATGTCAGGCTTGCTGCTTACCTGCTGTGCAAGCGTGGGATGAGAGGCTTAGCCTCTTTTGTCTGCCCTAAAGGGTTTCAGCCTTTTGGTGAACGAATTCTACCAGGGTATGTTATGAAGACGGCTGGACGGAAGGAATTGCAGGAATGCTAATAGCAGCAAACGAGAGGAACCGGTTCCCGTCTGTACTCCCAGCCTACCACAGCCTCCCCCCGCCTCCGGGAGTTAAACTGGCTTTAACTAAACCCTGCGTCACCTTCTGTCTGGAAAATTTACTACAGAAGAACAAGGTCATCGCTCAGACATCTGGAAAGGTTGGAAAGTTCCATGTACAACATGCAGTCAGCCCCTTGAGCATGTGCATACTGATACAGATTTTAACTACATACCAAATATGCGATGCAACACATATAGAAAGAATGCTGAAAAGTGAAATAATTTTATAAATCTATTATAACGGGGCGCAAAGAGGAATTCATTTTCAAAGGACTGGTAACAAAGAGGAGGAAAGAAAACTCTAAAAGCACAATGTATCGCTATATAGCTAGAGATACTCTTTAAGCGATATTTTATGGCTTACAGTGCAGAATCTCAGTCACATAACATTCGCTGTCATCTTTACCTCATTTTCTCTGTCTCTTGTGAGGTTTCGTACTGATGCCAGCTCCAATTCTACAACAGGGCTGGCACGCAGAAACTTTTCGTCCCACAAAGTCAGTGGAAATGGCCAAGAAAGGTGTAAATTCCGCTACCTACTATCAAACCACTAAACCACTCCTTTTCACACATTCTTAAATGTACGGAACCCCATTCAGTCGAGTCATACCCTTGCGCGGATAAACCACCGGACTCCCTCCCAGACTGAGGCGTAAGCACCGCCGTAAAATAACAGCCTCGTATCACACCACTCACAGTACAAACCCGACCTTTGAATCGTATTACTGTGGGAAACGGTAAAAATGAAAGCGTCCCGCAGAGAGGACACACCGAGAGCCGGCCCGGCCCCGGCCCCCTCGGCGGGGGGAGCCCAGGACAGCCGCCCCCCGACGGAGCAAAATGGCGGGGGTACGGTGGGGCGTGTGTGGAAATCCCAGACCGAGCAACTGGTTGCTTTGCCTTTAGATAGGGCACACAACAGGTTGTTGTAACGAGAAGCGTAAGGAGTGCTCGGTTTGACGTACACCTAGATGTATATCTATATCTATACATACAGATATCTCTGGAAGAGCCCCCGGTGGTCCCGCCTGGCAGCGCCGCCACCCCCGACCCCCCTCCCGGCAGCCAGTCTCTCACTCACCTCTCACCCCCGGGAAGCCCCAGCTGCTTGTACCTTCCCTCACCGGGAGGAAACACCGCCGCAGGGATAAGGAGCCGGGGCGGAGCGAGCCTCCGGGGAC